>CM050163.1:309365404-309555404 GCA_027410445.1 Discoglossus pictus | reverse complement strand
GTAGCTCGACTAAGGTACCTGCATTCTTAGAAACCAACACACATTTTGCTATAATGGCAGTAGATGCATGTCCGAGGTATGTGTTTATATATATATATATATATATATATATATATATATATATATATATATATATATATATATATATATATATATATATATATATATATATATATTTATTATACATATATATATTATACATATTATACATATATATATATTATACATATATGCACACACAATTATGGCCTCTCTCTTTATCCTACACTTTTACATATGGGACTGTCCCTGCAAAAGGCAGACATTTGGAAGAATAGGGGGTACTGATTTATTTTACTAAAAAGAATCTGTTAAAGGACCACCACACAATGAAAAAATATATATTTGGACACTTTAAGTCTAACTCAGAGTATTATTATGCAGAAAAAAAAGTAATACATCTAGTTTTTCATTAAAAAAAAATAATAATACAAGACCCTAAAGAGATCCATGATACACTGGTGAAAGTTGTTTGTTTGAGAGGGTGTTTACATTTCTTGTGAGTTATTGTTGCAGTGAATGATGCAAGGTGTCTGCTTCTGGGACAGTGTGAGGGAATGATTGTTATGTCTATTTCAACCTTATCCAATAATCTTCACAATGGCTCACTGTTTTCTTCTTCACAAGTAAGTGATATAACAAAATGGATTCCTATACTCATAAACAATCTTCAAGAATTCAAATCCCCCCCCCCCCCCCCCCCCAAATGCTTTATGTCATTGGCTTACACAGCTGCTAATATTGTTAGTTTGTTTGTTACATACTTGACCAACAAGCGTTTTTTTTTTGTTGAACTGCAGTGGCCCTTTTTTTGCACATGGCACATTATTCCTGCTTATGTTCCTTATGTTAATATACTGAAAAAAGTTAGCCCAGCCAAGTAATTTACAGCTCTAGAATATAAACTTGTAATGGCCCTTCCCTTCTGAAAACACGAGATGGCAGGTGTTTTACATACAAATAGCAGTAACTTGAAAAATGAGCCTCAGGCTTTTTTATTATATAATCATATAAAAGCTTTTGCATGTTGCTTTGCTTCCTGAGCCTCGGGCGAGGAAGTGGCCCATAACTGCAGCTCTATTGCAAACGCCATGAAACTAATAATAAAACATGAATGCTGATACAAGAAAAGAATAAACCCAGAGATGATCCTCAGTATGTATGAAAAAGGATGTATACATCACAGAAAGACTAAGGAAATAAGCCTGATTGTGTGCTACCTCATAACCAATTGCCACATTTTCTGTTATTTGAAGAACTTCCATTTTTATTTCCAAACAGTACATAGACAAATGAAGAAAGTTTTATGAAAAGTGTAATGTATTCAGCTTCTCTTAGGTTTCCATGCAATTTAATAATATAATATTTTAAATTAATTGTGGAACGCATAAGCAGAATCTATTTTAGACATTAGTGTTTTTTTTTATTTTATCTTTAGTAAATCTCCAGAGCCTTAGAAATGAAGAGAAGTCAATGACTTATTGGTTATTTCTGCTAGAATGACATTTAAAGTGCTGCAGGCCCCTCCGGCCGAAATAGCTCGTCTATATAGATGAGTACGACTAAAACAGGCTATACATCAAGGTTGAAACGATACACTATATCTATAAATGAAAAACATAGGTCATAAGTGTTTATATTGCTGAAAGTTTATGATGCACAGAATGTAAACTGATGGCCAACAGGGAAAGAGTCGTAAAAAATATAAGTTAGGTAAGCCTCTTACAAACTCCTCTGGATATTGTTTTCAATTATTTTCTACTCCTCCTCCTCGCTGCAAAAATATATACAACCCAGTCATCAATTCCTTTTTCCTTTCCCAGTCATTATTTACATGCCTTGATGTTAAGTAATATTAGTGATTTTGCTTGGTGGAATAATAGAGGTCACATCACCATAATTTCAACATCAATTGTAATGAAACGTATTTATGCCTACACAAAATGCATTAAAATCATATTCAAATGAAATTATTTTATAAAGAAAACGAGGTGTAATGTAATGACATTGATGGACATGCTTATTCATGGTAAGTGATATCAGTGATGTCTCACGGTCTACATTAGTGGAGGACAACTAGCCCCAATGGGGGCCGGCAGCAGTCCAGGAATTATGAATGTTGCTGCTAGTGTACTCAGGTTCTCTCAGAGTTACTCAATTTCATTTATTCTGATGGATTCACCTGTTTAAGCAGAGTGGGTAGTACTGACAAGAAAATGGCTACTGTAAGGCCAAGACGACAACAAAAAAAGTGTTAGGAGTGCAAAAAACAAATATGTTTCATAGCTACTACAAAACAACTGGGCATTATGTCTTCTTAATTTATATCCCATGCTTACTTTTCTGGGGTCATTTTAAGTTAAATTGCCTTTTCCAAATCTTGAAACTGTTTAAAAACAAGGGCATTGGCTGAAAATTATTAAAACATGGTCTGTTTCTGTATTACCAAAGATTAAAACAACAAATTACAATGGTTGCACAGTAATACAAATCTTCATTAGTTTACTAGACTTCGGGTCCTATTCTAAACCGGCGTTAAAACTCCATTGGTTTTAGCACAGCGCAAATATTACGAGCTCTAAATAATTAGAAGTTACACAAAATCGATATTTTATTAGACCTGTAGCTCTAGCTTGCAAATAAAGTCTGACCCGCAACTGAAAAAAGTATAACTTTTGTGTTAAAAAACATCTCATGTACTAAATATGACTCGCAAGGGCTTTTTCAAACACTTATTAAATCTGTAACCGCAATTAAACATACAATACTGTACTTAAAAAGCATGGGAAGGCACGGAAAGACATTAGAATTAACACACAGTGTCAAAGCCACAAATATGCAATAATTTGTTTTATTTGTAAATGTTATTTCTGAGTAATATCGATCCAGAGACTCAAGGGGTTAATAAATATCATGAATCCCCCATGGACTAAAACAGATGATATAATGCATTTAGATTGCTTGATTGTGGGCCCAATCAGCGAATATTGCAGATTACGTGTAACTTCCATGTTTTACAGACGTCATGATGACGGACTCATTTACGATTGGCTGGGTCTAAGAAGTAAATTACGGCCTTGCCTAAATATTGTCAGATCATATGACACGCCCCCTGAAATCAGACTTAAAAAGGCAGGGTTTCCGAGCTTAGTCTTAAGGAGGTAAATTGAATACATCTAAACATTTATAAGAAAAAAAACACAAAACAAAATTACGGTTTTGAGGCATTTGCAAGCAGCTAACAGAATATGGCCCTTAGTATTCCTTTAAGTATGTCTCTGTCAACCCAACAGAATTGGTTTCATTATAAGAACTGACTATTCTACCCCTTTTCTTGTACAGTTAATCAGCATCTTAGTATGCTAATTTGTAGCTCAGAGTACTTGATAAGTGTGGGGAATGGGTTCAAATTGAATAACAACATTGGGGATCGTTTTTTGGCCACCACAGGAACAGAAGCAGACTGCGACTCTAATCTCTCTTGCACAAAAAAGTAGCACAAACAACACTGGATTTCTCAGCAATGATCCACTTAGATAAAATGGTAAAAAAATCCTAATACAATGTATAGCCAGTTTTTCAAAACAACAACAACAACTTGATTTTGGGGTTACAGAGTCCCTTTATAAAGCATTTTGTGCAATACGGGTTTCATAAAAAAAACACATTGTGGCCCCGTAACCTAAATACATTGAAGTTTTTCTAATTAAATCCCTTTCAGAGTAAAGGAACTGAACAGAAATGGCAAATGTATCTTAAGAAAGAGAAATGCTCAAAATGGATGAAGATCTGTTTAATTTAGTAGTGATTTTCCATTATCGCGACAATACATAAACCAAAATGAGTCTGCAATTTTGAAATGGTAAAATCTATAATAAATCTGAAAATAATTAAGGGAGTTGTGAAACATGTAACAGACAAAATATTAATATTGATTCAAAACCACACACATGCTTAAGCAAATTAACGAGAGAATAACAGATTGGTACTGTTCTCCCTGACAGAAAGCATGGCATTTATTTCAAAAACCAGTTAGTCAGACACATGACAGGCCTGAAAGTGTAATTTTTACGGCAGAACGAAAATGATTACAGAAACAGATGCTGAGTTAGCTGAAGTGTGAGGGCCCCTGTTGACTGGATCATGGGTGGTCTGTTAGACTAATTAAACATACAATTTAGTTCTCTTATGATTCGTAACTCTACATTGTGCTGCATTAACACACGGGCAGCTTGAAATTGGACCCATAGGAAATACTAGCCCTCATCAAAAAAGCCAAAATGCGCTTTAATATTTTATGGTAACTTGGGAAATTAAGACAGTCTTTGAGCTTCCCTGAGCAGCATAACAAAGGATTATTTGGAGTTAACAGGCAAATACTAGAGAAGAAAACAGATTACATAAACTGCACACACCACAAAGCTTCTCTTTTCCTTAAAAGAACAAAAATGGAAATTAAGTGTTGATTGTCTCTGCTGCAGGCTGCTGCTTCAGGCACTCAAATGGACACGTCTTTTCCAGAAGACAAAACACTAATACTGACATTTGTGGCAGGGAAAATCTATATGACTGATCCTTTTGGGAGTACTTTGACCACTGATGGATGAACGGCTGTAAGACCATTAGAAGTTCAGATACCTGCCAGGGCCGGTAACGCTTTGTTCCATTCCCATGGCTGGTCGTACTCATCAGCTGGTCGGTCATCATCCTGGGGTAACTTGCTCTCCCGCAGATGCAGACCAACCAAACTCTCCGAATCAGACTCTACCCCATTGCACTCCGGCTCATAAGGTGTGTCATACAGCTGGATGTTTTTCGGTGAAGGTTTCTGACTTTCTTGCTTCTGAATATCTGCATGAAAGAGAGAAGCAAAAGTAGAAACATGTTAATAAGGGTATTAACTCACAACAGTGCACTTCTATGTTCAGATGTGTTTCAGGACTGAAGCAGACACAATTGAAAAATAGGATTTCCATTCTCTTGTCATATGTTCTTCAAACATGTATTTCTACAAAATAAACTGTGCAAGCTTTACAGAGTAAGAAATTGAGAAGATTACTGTATATATATATATATATATATATATATATATATATATATATATAAATAAATAAAAATATAAAAAGATATATAAATATAATAGTAAAACATTTTTTAAAAACTGTAATGATTAATTAGGGAGATAATATCAGAACAAGGCCAATGTGCCATAAATAACCTTGATAATACCGGATCCTATCACATCTGAATAAGGCATCAGACAAGTGAAACCGGTCGGAAAAATCTTATTTTTATGGGCATGAAGGATTGTGTACTGGCATCTGGTATGTACATTTAATTACCTACTTACATGGGTTTAGATTTTTTTGCTTTTAGAGAGACCACCATCCGGATAGTGGCTCTTCTATGACTTATTCAGATGTGATAGTATCCGGTATGCACACCTTTTAACTTAAGGCATCCTTATGTATACATTACATCAAAGCCAGTTATCCTATGGCCTTATGTGTATATATATATATATATATATATATATATATATATATATATATATATATATATATATATATAAAATAATATAAATATACTCACACACGCACATATGTATGTAAATATGTATATATAAATTTTCTAGGCTAGTCACCGAATGCTTTTTAGGTCTAAAACCCTACAGTCAGAGCCACTGATCCCTGCTCCTTCTATATTGCCATTTACAGAGGGCAGATAAAAGCTTTTATTCTGGACATGTTCTTGTGGAATCCCTGTCACAAAGGGAAATATATAAAAGTGTGCCACTCTATGAAGATGAATAGCCACAAAGTGATCCAATGCTATGGTATGTTCTAAGGCAAAAGTCTTACAAGGTTTTTTATAACCTCGTACTTGCAGAATAAATGCCCCAGCCACACTTAGTAGGTGCATCAGATAAGCACCCATCAGTAGCACTGTCAGTCTGGCTAACCGGTTACCAAAGTAAGCAGTACCTAGTTGTCTTCAGACTGAAGTAAAAAGTTTTGTTTTTGGTACACTTTCATTTAATCAAAAAGTAAAGGGAGATTAATAGCACACCTATATTTACAAGCCATTATCCAATTATTTTGGATTGTAAACTTGAAATATATGTGTTACACTGTAATGGAAATTGGTGATTCATTCCTGAGGGGGAAAAAAAGGTATTGGTGATGTGTTCCCTAATAATCTGAGAGTCAGTGATTTATGTGTGACACAGCGCTTCTGAGGAACTAGGAGATTGATCAGTTCTAGCTTGCGGTCACCTACTGCAACACAATTGGAATACATGTATCCGTTTACAAAATTATTTTAGTTAAATCCTATACTTGTGCTTTTGGAGAGGGAGAGAGGGAGATGGAGAGAAGGAGAGAGAAAAAACAAGTACATTTGTGCTCCCATTTGAAAGTCTAAAAATAAGTGAAAAAAAAAAATGCATTTTTGGGTTCATTTGCATATCCCTGCCTCATTCCCCAGAGTGCAGGGCAATAACTGTATTTCTGGGAAACCTGAGCAGGAAATAAGATATTTAACTTATTTTTAGACATTCAAATGGGAGCAAGAATGTGCTATTTATTTTCTGTACCATTTAACCATGTATATAAGATTTTAAATTCAAAAACAGGGCCCTCACTTTTCGTTTTTTTGCCATGTTTTTAACATTTTCATTTTTCTTCTTTATACTGAACTCCTGTACAGCACTGCGAAAAATGTTTTTATGCTTTATGGTGGATGGGCTTCTATCACTCTTTTGCCCACCATAAGCTAAATGATTGCTGTGATTTATATTTACATACACACACACACACACACACACATGCATATAACAAACCAAAGTAAAATTGTATTCTACTTTCTTTCTTCAACCTGTATAATTATAAACATTCAGCCCTATAGAAAGGCTCTAGAATAAAGACATGTGACAATTTTGACAATTTTTCCATAAATATGGAGATATTAGATGTGTTTGAACAATTATACATTTTTCAGATAAATAATAAGCCTTTATTGTACTATTTTGAAGTTTCTCTGTTGGTATGGTAGTAGCAAAAATATATGATTTTGTCTTAAATAAACATAATAAAACTGTAAAATAAATGATTTCATATTTCCATAAATGAAACTATTTAATACAGAAAGCAGGCATCTGTGGCTATGATTGGCCAAGTATGATCAATCCTTTCTATATTAATGCATGGTAGGTGGGAGATCTTTGTTCCACAGCACTCTCTCTGGATCTTGAGCCACTGCTGCGCCCTTTGGACAAGACAAAAGGGTTTAAAAGAGCTTAAAGGACTTTATGCCGAAGGCTGTCTATGAGGATTAGAAGTCTTAGTGTTCCTTTCTTTGCAATTGGTAATAATAATGAGGAAGAAGAAAAAAAAGATCCATCAACACTATGCTCAACTAAAGACAAATAAAAGTTTGGGGAGCATTTAGGGGGTCAGTGATAGATTGCTGAGCGCCTGTAGCTTATTGATGCAAGATGGTGCTGCAAATGCACCCGCTGTGCTCTTTAATGGGTCTCCGCAGCCATTCACTCAAAAGTGATAAATTAACACCTTACCGTTTCTGGCTGAATGTAAAGAAAAGCAAAGTAGCTCACACTAGCTATAATTTCACCAGACCCCTAAATCCTCCGCACTTACTATATTAGTCACAATCTGTAAGTGTTTCACTTAATGCAAAAAGGCTGCTACAAATATACACCTCGTAAAAGCTTTTCACCAAGCAGATTTTGGGGGTAATTTTATGCTTTTACTGATCAAATAGGAATTGTACATTTCAGACGTGTGAAAAGTTTCTTTCTAGTATGGTTAAATTCTATCCTATTATGCCTCTTTTTACACATTGAAGAAATTGTGTTTAGCGAACAGACACCCCAGAATGACAAAGGAACTGGAAATGTATCACCTTGCTGGGGACAACTCTCACCTATAGGTATAGCTCAATGTCTGGAGTTGTAAGGATATTGTTACAGCCCCCACAACAGAAATCTAAAGAGCTGCTCTTATATGAAAGAGTACATGGAACAAAATGGTGCAATTAAATGAGTATCCACAGGATATTCATCCCCCTCAAGCAACAGGCAGACAAGCATCTTAATATAAGATTATGTCTTGCATAGGTGCGAATGTGGTTAGTTTGCTACGTACATCAGGTATATGATATATTTTTTTATAACGTTTTTGCTATGCAGCATAGTATATAAGTTCCAGGCTGGCTGGTACTCTGCTTTACATGTAAGGTTAGTCAGGTAGTGTCAAAGACTGGGGGACTGGATGTTCTCTTGTAAAGAGAGAATCCAACAGGGAGCAGCACATGGTGTCAGAGAAAATATATGTCAGATACACTGTCAGAAGCAATGTCTCAGAGGGCTGCCATCCTCAGAAGAACCATAGCTTGAGTGCAGAAACCACTGCAGTTCAGGAAGGTATGTATGCACCAACATAACAATATTAGCAGCTGTGTAAGGAATGGACATACATTTTTTTTTAGGAAAAACTGAAGTTTAGAAGACTCTGTTTATGAGTACAGGAATCCATTTTGAGTCTGTTGCATCACACCCTGAGAGCTGGATGGAGGGGGTGTTTGTTGTTATCAATGGAGGGAGGGTTGGGGGAGGAGGAAACAGGCAGAAGTCCATGGCCTTTATTTGATAACTAAATATGATTGAAATTGACACCACACCCTTCCCCTTTCACAGGCCTAGAAGCAGAACATTGCTTTATTTAATGCAACCACAGCTTTCCAGAAATGTAAACGCCCCTCTCACACACCCGATTTTGACCAATGTATTATGGATCCTGCAGATGCATACAGATTTGTTTGGCTAATAAAAACTAGTTGTATGACTTTCCTGGTTAATTATGCTTCTAGTCCATCCATTGAAGGCATTGCTGTTTTTTTTTTTTTTTCTTTAAAAGGAAGCTCCTGGAGCAGAATATATTGCTTTAAATGTATAACAGTCTTTGGGGGATTGTCCCAGTCACCCAATGAGCAGCAGTATATCCATATGAGTCATAAGCATCTTCCAATGAGATCTAGAGACGTGGACACTCACTGCTCACACAGAGGGATTTCCTGTGGCATTTCTTGTTAGTTTCCAATAAGTTTAAACAAGTTTTACGGAATACAGTTTCATGAAAAATACACTTTTACAATGTTTAAGTCGTTTTTTTAAATGCATGATAAAAAAAAAAATGGTATTTTATGTCCCATTTAAAGATTTTCAATCATATATTTTTTTCATTGGGCAGTGGTCTTTTAAAGAGACTGTAAAACCAACTCAGATTTGTGGTACTTTAATAATTACCTACAGAACTATGGAACATAAATAATCACTTTTACTGCTCATACAATAGGGTAGCATTTGTTTATTTAGCCGTTCTATGTCAATACGGATTTTGAAACTTCCATTTGAAATGTAGTATGTAAAGGGTTAGAAAGTTTATTTTCTCATTTATTTTTCAGATCTAGGTTTCCTGCAGTGGTCTCTGTATCTGACCTGGTAGAAATCGTCTGTAGTGAGGCAGATCAAGACTCCTCATGGGCACATACTCTGCTGTGATCTGGTTACAGTACAGGGAAGTTAGACGTACATTAGTGATCTACCTCTACTGAGCCAATAGAAAGGAGGAGAATACCAGGTGCGGAAATATTATCTTAATCCATTACTAATCAACAAACCTTCTCACTCCTGCCTACGTACTTCCATTCATAAGTAAATAATACAAATTAGCAGAACGCATCAATTCGGTCGTCAAGCCAGCAGCAAATGAAGAAGACACAAACATGGTATCCTTCAGGCAAAAACGTATTTTATGCCCGTGGCTTAAACAGTTCGTAAAGATCTGAAGGTTTCTAAAGTGGTCATTTAACACCTTCAAGAGACCAAAAGTATCTAGATTGAACAAATTAACTTCTACAGGAAACTAACAAAAAAGTATAAAAGTGTCAACATATTGTTTATTGATCATTTTTGTTTGCCAAAAATTCATAGCACATTTTGAGAAATTTTAATGAGAAAATCGTTGATGGTCCAACCCAAGGCCATTTTGCTGGATAAGGACTGCAGCCCCCCTTTAGAGGAACTCTATATTGGCGTATTGCTGTTTTGCACTATATTTTGCCAAGTAGAAGTCCACCTACAACAGCTGATGCCAAAAAATCAACTAGTTTAATAAGTGGTACTTTAAAGCTCATTCTAGGAAATTACTTTCTGAAAAAGAGTGTCGTGAAGGGCCAATACATCAGAGTCATCTTATGTTATAGTATGGATTAGAATTAGCAAGAATCGGGTATCATTATGCCACTGAAGGGGGAGAAAGTCATTATTGCCAAGAAATAACTTGAGGTAATTTGAGATTCTCAAACCATTGAGGCCTTATTTCACGGAACAATTACACTGCCATCTATAAATTGTGATTCTTCTCTACAACTGGCATACAGATGTTGTTCCTTGATGCAGTTTACTCTTCATTCCATTCCCATTGTCAAATTATTTCACATTTCCATGCAGATAATCTAACTCACAATGGATGCTCTTTTGATGTAAAAACCTGCTATTAAAAATAATCACTCTCTCGAATACTTTGATTTCCATAATAATGTACAAGGCTCAACCAAAATTCATTTTTTATTGTCTTGTCTTCACATTACATATTCTTTTTTTTTTTTTTTAACACAGAAGTATCTGTCACACAGCCTACAACGATTGGCTATAAAAAAAAATTTGGACAGCACTTTAACTATAAAAGAATGTTATATTGAAGTAAAATCTTCAATGTTAGTCTCAGAGGGGATCATTACAGCTTAAAACCAGTTTTGTAGGAAATTCATGAATTTCAAGTAAGACAAATATGATATTTTATTAACATAGGCTTTATACTCAGCACCCGGAGTATGGATGGTGTGTTATTATGCAGTAGGGTTTCATTGCACATTATACACATCTGTAGCAGCTACTCATAGGTGACGGCCATTGTCTTCAGATTGGGGCCTCATATCTGCAGGTAGGTTCCAATGCCAATAGATCGTTTGTGCTTTAAATATCAATATAAGGGATTTCTCCTCCGACTGATGAACTCAAGTTTTATTCAATATTTCACATTAGTGAACGTATATTCTTTGATAAAACATACAATAACATTTTAATTATTTTATCAGATGTGGCTGGTATTTGCAGAGGATATGAAGAAATATGGATCACCAACTTAGTAGATGAGAAACTCTTGTTCATATAAAATATAAAAACTTTTTTCTAGTAATCCACAGTATTTATCTTTTGTATGAAATAACTAACTGCATATCTATAATCAACACCCTCATTTTAAGGAATGTCACAAGAGAAGCTGGTTCAAGCCAAAAATACTGTAGCCTACAAATCTGATTACAACACAAAACAATAAAATACAATTTAGCATCCTGCATTCACGGTCAGTTGAGGTCATCATCAAACAGGAGTGTTGCTGCCACACATGCATAAACTGGTTCTCCCGGAGTGTGTTAGTCTTTGTTTTTTTATGCAGTTATTATCCTTTATTACGAATAGTCAACATTTTCAGTGGTGATGCACAGGTTGTAATGAAATGCTTCCTGATGCTTTTGACTTCATCTACCATCAGGGCATAGGCAGGCAGGCAGAGAGACACCGCCAGGGCACGACAAGCAAACAGAGACCGTCACAGTCAGGGCACAGGCAGAGAGAGACAAGCAGGGCGCAGGCAGAGAGAGACGGAGCAAGGCGCAGGCAGAGAGAGACGGAGCAGGGCGCAGGCAGAGAGAGACGGAGCAGGGCGCAGGCAGAGAGAGACGGAGCAGGGCGCAGGCAGAGAGAGACGGAGCAGGGCGCAGGCAGAGAGAGACGGAGCAGGGCGCAGGCAGAGAGAGACGGAGCAGGGCGCAGGCAGAGAGAGACGGAGCAGGGCGCAGGCAAAGGGAGAGACGAGCAGGGCGCAGGCAGAGAGAGACGAGCAGGGCGCAGGCAGAGAGAGACGAGCAGGGCGCAGGCAGAGAGAGACGGAGCAGGGCGCAGGCAGAGAGAGACGAGCAGGGCGCAGGCAGAGAGAGACGAGCAGGGCGCAGGCAGAGAGAGACGAGCAGGGCGCAGGCAGAGAGAGACGAGCAGGGCGCAGGCAGAGAGAGACGAGCAGGGCGCAGGCAGAGAGAGACGAGCAGGGCGCAGGCAGGCAGATACACCGCCAGGGCACGACAAGCAAACAGAGACCGTCACAGTCAGGGCACGGGCAGAGAGACAGTCAGATCTACTTATATTACAGTCACCAAATACCTATGAATTTCATTAATGTCAGGTACCTTAAGTCAAGAACAGAAATCCAAACTAAGACTGTGCTGAACAGAGAAATGATATCAATAGTAATAATGTATATACCAATAGTATATAGGTGTGTTATAAAAAGACAAAATGCACATTAAGCCTTAAGCCTTCAGTGCTTATAGAGACACCCGTTTGACATTTATATGTCTCTAGGGACAGAATATACTTTCTGAGCATTTTGTTCCATCCATTACAGTTACCTCAGATATAAAAACAAATCTTAAATAAAAAAAAAATCAGTCAGTTTGGCATAATTTGCCTTTCCTGACACATAAAAGACTGAATCTAGCAGATGGCATCAAAGGGTAAGACATACAACTCACTATTTAAAATCCACAAGGAAAAACAATCCAGACTTCCCGGAGCCCAGAGCTTAACTTGAATAGCTTTAGGTAAAATGCACAAAAAGGCATAACACTTTGGCTCTTGATTAAGTAGCTGAAGTTTGAATCTCATTATACGTTTTAGCATATCCCAGGTTTTCCCTGGACTTAAGTTGTCAAGGTAAGTTTGACAAGTGGTTTGGAAGGCAGCTGATATGCCAGTTTCTTCACAGAATATCTCTGTATTACCTTATCTTTTTTGTACTTTTAAGTAGATAAGGGAAAGGGTATGTCTTATCTCCCGAAAGGTGTGTCTCCAAAAACAGAAGCCGTGAGAACTGCCAAAAAAAAACATGGGGGTTTCCAGCATTTAAGGATAATGCGTGTCTTTAAAGATAAATACAAATCTTGTACTCTTACATTAATGCCCATGTATGTCCGGGATGCAAAAGACCAGGGATGCTTCACATACTAATAAGCAATGCAACTGGAGTATCACTGTTTATAAGAATAACAGTAATAAGTGTTTATTTCTTGTGTAGACTATTGCCTATCTCTGCCAAAAATGCAGAAAGCAAAATATGTAGTTACAACTAAACAAGGGATATGAGCAACTACTCTATTAATTTACGCAAAATGGAAAAATGTTAGTATAAAATATAGAAATTTATTTCAATATGTAGATGCATCTATTATCTTATAAACTAGCATGCAAGGAATATATACAGGTGCCTGCAAATTATGAATTTATATTTATCTATGGCATAGAACTAGTTATTTGAAACCATTTTTAGATTTTAGAAAGTTTACTAAGCACTTTATATATTTTACTTATTTAAATCAAGCAATGACCACAAAATTATTATGGTTACTCCCTATGCAAAGTATCCTACATTAATATACCATATTTAGCCACCAATTCCTATTGACTATTGACCACAGAAACATTCAAATAGTTTGGATCTGTATCATTGTGTTAGCATGTGGTTTTTTAGTTGGAATTTTTAAAAAATTACCAATATAATCTATAAATGTCTAAATAATCTACAATTGTTAGTGTAAATTTTAGACAGACTCCACCACTTCCCCTGCAGTACATATATTTGAAGGTGACAAAGAAAAGGTGTCTTTATCAACAGCAATTAATTAAGATAAGAAGTGGGGGTGATAAAGAAGACAAGAAAACAAATAACAGTAACAGATACATTAAAATTGTCAACACTGCATCATACATATTCATACCGATTGGGCTAATCTTATATTAATCTTATACATTATCAGTTAATTTATACATACAAATGTAACTTCTATATCATACGTACACTAAACATAAAAACTGCAATCATGTTTAGTTTTTTGTATGCTTTTCATTTGATCCATAAGAGGGACCTTTGCTTAGTTACTTTTATTTATTTTTTATATCGCCCATTCCTATGTTAAGTGCCAGGATAAGGTTGTTGTTTTTTTACCGAATAGATGCATTTTATACCATCTTGTGGTAACATTGCTAAACTATTTACATATTTTTTCCAACTCAATATCAAATGAAAAATGGCACTAGCAATCCAGATTCACATATCTGCATTTTTCCAGATTACTGTGGCCTTTTAACTGTGTGCTCTGTATTGGGAGCAGCAACAAAGCAAATCTATAAAAGCCTGATCCAAAATAAACCGTTCTCTCCCTCACCCCCAATTTGGCAGCACCAGGTTTGGTCACGAGTACGTCTGTTGAAACTGGAATGAAAGCAAATTTCAATTTTCTTTTGACATGGGAGCCACATTCTTTGAAATTTCGGATTTGGGGAAAGTAATAATGCTGATCATGAATATCACAAACAGAAAAGGAGGAACACTTTTACAAAAAGTCATGATTAAAGGGCCAAGGTAGGGCATTAAAAAATAAAGCTCATATGCTTATTTGTTGGTCAGAGACTATTAAATAAATACCCTATGCAGCTTAAAATAAATAAAAGTTTTTTTTTTTTTTGTGCTTTTAAATTGTCTGTTTCTCCTCAAGCAGACCTTGCTTTTCTCATCCTCTCGGGGGGCTGCACCACCATGGAGGTTGGAAAAAGGCTGGGCTATGATGTCACTTGCCCAGCCCCAAATGTAATTCGCTCCACCCCAGCTGTATTGTAACCTGTTTTCTGCTGCTCCATAGGCCCTAAACAGTGACAGTGCAGGAGCCATCATAGCCCCACCTGCTTCACTATGCATGCTCAGACCTAACCAAAGTCAGAATGGTCAGACTTTAATTTTAGGATAGTTTCCAGGCACAGCTGGCCACTCCCCCAGATAGATACAGAGAGGCGGAGATAAGCAGCTCTGCTTGGGAGAAAACAGACACAATTAAACAAATAAAATACTTATTTTAAAATGGATCCGATTATTTTTACAGTCTCTTCAAAAAAATAATAATAAATAAATAAATATATATATATATATATATATATATTTATATATATATATATATATATATATATATATATATATATATATATATATATACACACACACATATATACATACATACATGCACACACATACATACATACATACATACACTTGTAAGAGCAGCATAATGGTCCTTTTAAGTTCCAATGACTAATTCAGGCCACTTTTGTGGCACCAGGTGATAAAACTTTTAGTGGGCTTTGTATGTGTTTGCAACCTCCCCTGTTATATGCTAAGCCAAAAGTCCCCGGAACAATGTGTAAAAGTACTGGCTCATGAAGCACCAATGATCTTCGACAGGTATAGTCATAAAACCAAAATAAGAATTAAAAGTGAATGTATATATCAGATCACTGTCCTGAATACAATCCTCAAAATACCTTTTGCCATTAACGCACATTCTGATATCATTCCCCTGCTGACACTTTGCTCTACATGATCTTATACTATACCTCCGGGCTGTGTTATAGCTTAGTTGGCTTGGCATATTTTGACATCTGGATTTAACAAAAGTTATATTTTTATGCCGCTATATTTGAACACTGATACTAGACAGATGAGTCCCAGGCTAAAGTGATTGCTGCATTACCGGCCAAAATGCCATGTTTTGCTGTGAGCACTTACAGCTCCAAGCAGGCAGCTCATTAGACTTTTATGGGTTCCTGGTGTCTGTGCCCATAGACAAAAACCTGAGTTCACATGGGATGCTATGCATACAGATGGACTTGACAGTAGCCAGAAAAGAGCCTGTATGTGTAAATCATGTTGCGGGTGCTGAAGGCAGGGATCCCAATTATGATGTTTGGACCATCTGCCCATGCTTTTGTTACAAATTCGGAAAGAGATACAGCAGCTGAAATACATCTCCAAATTGGAAGACGCTAAAAGCGAAAGACACAGTCTGCACTTTGTCTGAGGCATATGGATGGAAAAGATAAGGGGGGACAATCAAAACCTGCTGGCTCTGAAATGGGGTAAATAGGCAGCACAAAATGTATTAAAGGGGCGCAGACCTTTTAAACACCCTACCTACAATGAAAATGTGGAAAATAAAAAAAAACGTATTGTACATTGAAAATATATAGTTTTACAAGATTATTTTTTTATTATGTTGCCCACCTATTTCCTAGTGTGGGTTTGCTTCCACTTATCATTGCTTATTTGTCTAATGGATTTTATATATAATTATATTACAACATAGCGAGAGGAGAGACAAACAATGAAACCAGAAGACCTTACATAAGAAAACAAAGACATGTGGGTGGAGGCAAGTCCAAACTAGAGATAAATTAGAGATCATGATCAAATTAAGTTTATATTCAGTTTCTACAAATCATCTATCATGTTGAACGTTCATGCTCAGTATAGTAGTGTGAGAGAACAAACAGATACATACATAGGTTTTGCAACATGTTCATGAAAAAGGGCATAATATAAAATAGTTATTGCATTGGCAGATTTGGAGTTCAGTTTTACCTGGCTTTCGGTCATATTCTTTGTCAAAATGGATGTCAACCTTTTTGATGTGTGGACCTCCTGAGATCCAGAACATTTTCAGAAAATTGACACTTATAAAAGAGTACATTTTAATTGCAGATAAGTTCCTTAACATACACTACTACTACTACTCACAGTTATATAAGTATTAGGTTCTCCACACCCACATTTGATCCTGATGACCAGCAGAGAAGATCTCAGTGGCTGGTCCAAGGACAGGCTACACAAATCACAGAAGTGTGATGATCGTGTCACTACAATCTTAAAACACATGCATGTTTTTTGACGTAAAAGAAATCTATGCAACCCCACAGTAAGATTTGCAGTCAAGATGCTCATAAAACCTGAACAGTTTGACTTTGTTGCAAAGCCAACATATATTGCTAAGTGTGACAGGGATTTAATGCAAGGTGAAAAGGGCATGAGAGGACTTGTCTGCTAGCAGCTCCTGGCATTTCTGGAATGGCCAGTGTGTCGGATGAAATCTGTATCGGATCCCTGGGTCAGTAAAAAATAAAAAGTAATTAAATTGTTTACGGTGCTTGCTTGCTGGTTAATGTTGCAGTGCTGCCTATCTGTGCTGCTATATGACTCCATGTATACGTAATGGACAGTTTAACAGGAAATTATTATACAACTGTAAGATCTGATCAGATATTCAGAATCATTCATGTAAATTGCCCATTTCTGCACCCTGTGCCCAGGTTTCACACCTGCTCTCACAATAATCCTTGATGTAGCACCAATTGTAGGAACGAATCTTTAAACTATCACACAAAGCAAAACTCAGTCACTTAAACAGTTACCTGGTGACTAAACTCCTATATTTGAAGATACCAACATCTGGAATTTATCAAAATTATTAAAAAAATGGACCTTTCCTGTTAGCAGCCCATGCACAGTAGCGGCCATCAGCCACTAAGGGGAGCGGCTGAGGAGTCTGAATTTATTCCCAGTATAAAGTATATAATGTGCCAGTACCTGAACCCTAACCCCCTTCACACTAACACATAACCTTAACACTCCTCACACCTAACAAACACCCCTCACACCCAACCCTAAAACCCCATCACACCCAACCCTAAAACCCCTCACACCCAACCCTAAAACCCCATCACACCTAGCCCTAAAACCCCTCACACCCAACCCTAAAACCCCTCACACCCAGCCCTAAAACCCCTCACACCCAGCCCTAAAACCCCTCACACCCAGCCCTAAAACCCCTCACACCCAACCCTAAAACCCCTCACACCCAACCCTAAAACCCCTCACACCCAACCCTAAAACCCCATCAGACCTAGCCCTAAAACCCCTCACACCCAGCCCTACAACCCCTCACACCCAACCCTAAAACCCCTCACACCCAACCCTAAAACCCCTCACACCCAACCCTAAAACCCCATCACACCTAGCCCTAAAACCCCTCACACCCAGCCCTAAAATCCCTCACACCCAGCCCTAAAACCCCTCACACCCAGCCCTAAAACCCCTCACACCCAGACCTAAAACCCCATCACACCCAACCCTAAAACCCCTCACACCCAACCCTAAAACCCCTCACACCCAACCAACACCCTTCACAGCGCTCACCCTAGAATTCAGAGACCCTGCGGCCACACCACCTAGTGGCTGATGGTCAGCACAGCGCCCGGGCAGCCAACTGGAAAGGACCTATACATTTTCACAGGTTTAAAAATAGAGATTTACACTTACAAGGTGCACTATCATTTATGCTTCATTATAGCCGAAGGGCTTAATTCTTATAGTGTACACTAGGTCATCTGAATCTTAGGCTAATTAATAATAATAATAGCCAGACCAACACTATGCAACACCTGGATATTAATTACAGCACCAAGTCATCTAATAGTGATACATAGGCAGGGTATGAAATAGCTGCAACATAACAATTCTCCGAGACCCACTATGGGCAGCTAGTTGAGAATTCCCCCAGGCGTGCATCCAAAAGAAAACATAATCCAATAATTCTGCTGTTCTGTGCCGTCATATCAAGGCAGTGCTGTTCTATCAAATCTTTAATCTTACTCCTGAACACAGCTCTGCCTAAACCCATAGCAATAACCCAATTCCTTACCCCAAACCCTAGCATAACCACACGTACAGTTACACAAAAGATTACAGTTTTATTTGTTTTGACTGTAAAATAACCCATAACTAAACTCACATTGGGTTACACAACTTAACTTGGCTAATTTTAATATTAATTATTTTACTTTGCTCCCTTAAGTCCACCCCCCAAGCACACATATATCTGTGGAGCTGGAGTCAAGAAGTTGGTTCTTAATATGTTATGTACAAGACTTGACAATCCTCTAACCACAATACTCCCTCTCACCAAGACCTAGCGCTGTAGTGGGTAGCAGGGAAGAAGTAATAAAGAGCCATGTCAGATTCAGTATCAGTTGATTGTTGCCGTTATTGATGACAAACCAACAATTTGTCCACAAGAATGGAGAACCCGGCAGCAACATTATGCAGAGACTGACAAAGCTAAATAGCACCTTCACAATTACCTTGCTAGGTCTGGTCCCGGATGACTGGTGAATAAATGCATCCCTGTAAACATACCCCAGGGTTCCCTGGTGGTCCAGTGGTTAGGATTTGGTGCTTTCACCACTGCAACCTTGGTTCGATTCAAGTCAGGGAACCAAGAGGTTCCATCACCCTGAAGCTAAGGAGCTGTATGTGGTAGCCCACTGGAGAAGGAAATGGCAACCCACTTCAGTATCTCTGACATGAATACCAAGTGGATCAGCATGGTATGCTGCAATCCATGAGGTCATGGAGAGTCAGACATGACTGAACACACAAATATACCCCAATAGCCACCACAATAGTTTGAGAAATTAATAACTAGCAGTATTTAGTTGTAGACATCATGACCAGTGTCTTTAATTGTACAAACTGGCAGCAGCGACAACAGAAGGAAACAAAGAATCTGAACATCAGGTTTAATGAGAAGCTTAAATCAGAATACATTTAAACAAGCATTTATTAAACACTGTATGAATGATTTTAATGTGCACTAAGGGGATGGCTAATATAATAAATAAATGTTACATCATGTTAAAAAAATGAGTCATATTTTTGTATCCTGAAACAAAAAGTATGGTTTTGCAGATGTCAGCAAGAAATGAACCCTCCCTCTTTCCATATATAAAACAGTATGGCTGATCCAACATTACGGTGATCAATAAAAATCTGTCCTCCTGTACACAAGATGGCGGACAAAGGTGACAGACCATAACAAAAGTTTCTGAAAGGGTGAACAAGAAAAAGCCAACATAATTTTGAAGAAGAAGAGAGCTTTTTTCTTAATGTATAAAATACATTTGTGAATGTATTGTGCCTTTAAATCCTTGATGGTTGCATACCTTTACGTTAATAAAGTGAAAGCATTTAGACCTTTTTGTTTGTATACTCGTGGCAAGTGTGTAAATGTCAGTCAATATTCTACAAGGTTACAGTGTACAGAGCTTCCAAAGCTGAAAGTGATTGCAATCGAGATATAAGCCAACATAAACTAGATTGATTTTGTTTTTTGAAAGAGGCACAAATAAAATGGATTTTTACTTTAGTACGCACAGCCATTAATTTATGCATGAGACAAAGCATCAAGCTAAACAAGTTTAACTGGAGCAAATCCAGCAGGGTGCTCCTCAGTTTCACACAGAGAGTAAATAGCCAGGAACAGGCAGTCATTATGTTTCATATTTTATAAGGACAACATGGATCACAATCATTTTAAAGGGATGGCTTGATGCTGGCTGACAGCGGCAACACAATATCTTTAGGACAAGTTGCTGGTAAATGAGGGAGCAGCAGCTGTCAGATTGCAGAAGATGTCAGGATACAAAGCCATGGTGTCTTCACTTCACTCGGTTCTCTCTGCCAGGGGCAGGAAGGGTTTAGTCAGAAAACCACAGGCCAAACCTGGCACCGTCACCTTCAATGCAGCATATTGCAAACAGAGCAACATTTGCACGATTGTCTGTCCCAGGTATTCGCACTGCTTCGGCTCCATGGGCAGAGCTTGTATTTGGAGTATGCCCAGCAGATCTCTACATCCCACAATGCTAAGCTCTTTACATTGCTTACATAGTGTATAAATGATTCAGGATTCTCCAAGCGAGCATTTCAAGTCCGAGCTCATGATAGAATAAATCACTATATACCAAGCTTTGAAAACCAAGGTAAGGTGGAAGCACATTTATGTACACAAAAAATACTATATAAATAAGTACATGGTCTGTTCTACCACCAGTTTGTCAATTCCAGCCCTACAGGGCAGCTAAAGAGACATGGAAGGTTTCTGTTTCTCACTAGGATAATAATATACCTATGTATCCATTTACTTTTAGGTACTTTATTTTATTAAAATATGACCTAACTGGTTTATTTTCCTTGCAGCTCATGAAGACAGTTTACATACAAGTGCAGGTGTTGCACAGTCTCATAGTAACCAAGCTACAGAGGGCAGACCAAACCGGTACAAATTGTATGGTTTCAGGAAGAGAACAAAAAAAAATAAAAAAAAAGAGGTTTAAGCACTTTAATAAAACAGAGTACATAACAGTAAATGGATACATCGGTATATTATATTCCTAGTGAAATCCAGAAATCTTCCATGTCCCTTTAACCAGCTAGGGTTTATAGTTATACCAGCTTGATCTCTGGTGGGTTAATCTCTACCTCACTCATCTTAACTTACCCACCTGTCTTCAAGCAGGGAAATGATTATATCCAGGCCTGTTGTAGACGGATGCTCATTTTCCATGCTATAGAGAGGTGTTTTCCAGCTGGGGCCTTGATTTCAGGATATCCCAACTTGATCACAGTGTCATTTTGACTGAGCCACATATCCCAGGGATATCTGAACCAAACATGGAATTGGGACAACCCTGTTCTATAGTAAGGTATTCTCAAACCCAAGCTAAGTGTTTGTTTATTGCTAGGATTATAGTTATGGATGAACACGCATATATATTTACCATACACATCACATATAATAGTTGTGAGCGTACGGGTCGTTGCTCACGCTTGCGGGCTCGCATAGCGAGCCCGCGGCCCTCGCGTAGCGAGGTCACTGGGCAAGGGCCTCAGTTGCTGGCGAGGTCGCTGGGCAAGGGCCTCAGTTGCTGGCATGGAGCGCCTTCGGCGCTCCATGCCAGCAACTGAGGCCCCTCGCGAAGCGAGGGCCTCAGTTGCTGGCGAGGTCACTGGGCAAGGGCCTCAAACCCTCGCAAACTTCAAGTCGCTACTCAAAAATACGACACACAAATTACGACACTCGCAAAATTTTACGAGGAACGCAAACAACCTACGAAACACGTTACCACACATTACGACCTCGCAAACATTGGACGCAACAGGCCGACATACAAACATTTAAAACACAATACATACACACAGCACATACATAAAAACCTTACCTACACCAAGAGGGAGCACCCAGGACCTCAAAAATGCAACTTAGACCTCGATTTTACTCGAAATAAGAGTTTTGAGACTAAAAAAAAATCTAAGCGACAGAAAAAATGGCCGCTGAACAAAACGAAAACGAGGCTACAGCACTCTAAACTCGCAAAACACCACAAGAAACTCGCAAAACGCCACAAGAAACTCGCAAAACGCCACAAACCACCTACGGATATTCATACCACACAGTGCACACATTCAGCATGCTTACACAACAGCTCCACACCACTAATGCTGCAGCAACATCAACACAGATTGCCAGCTCTTCATCACAATGCTTCAAAATAGGTACAGTATATTCATTTAGTAATGTAGTACATATTTCAATATTATACACCAAACAGCATTAGCTACCTTACAATTTCATTGCCGTCATTTTTTGACGGGCAATTCGCTAGTTAGTTATATATTGGCCAAACAAGGACACCAGTATATAAATCCTAAGCATACATTGTATATTCACATCAGATACAGGATAAACAAGCACAACAGCATTTAAAGCCACGGCACACAAGGTAGCGCTTTACTTATTATTTATTCACACAGAATGTTTTCTGAAAGAGAAAGTAGGTAATAAAAAGGTATGTCAAACATTAACTTGGGCAAAGTGCAAAATCATTTTTAAACAGAAAGTACAAGAACAGAAACTTCTCAGATTATTAATGTTACTAGAAAGAGGCTTCAGACATTCTTCTTAAGATATAGGCAGGCGGTAAGACTGAACCAAAATCAAGAACCAAATAAGGATGGAGGATTTTCAGCCAGACTGGAAAAGGTCCAGATTAAATGTTGGTGTTATCTGCTGTCAAATTATTTCTATAGAATTAAACATGTAGGTCAGTGCTGGTTTAATAATGCACACACAGCTTCACATTGGCATCCAATCTCAATTCCCTATATAAACAAATGCCTATATTCACTAAGCTTTGCGATGGTGGAAGAGCAGATCTCTGTAGAGAGCGACGGACATTTTCCATGTGGAAAACTACCACATCTACTTTATTATCTTCTATAAGACAGACATGGTGTGGAGTGGGTTAAAACACTTGCACTTCACTGCAAGGGAGGCAAGCATTTAATTCGGTTGAATGAATAATCAGTCTGTCAAACCGATCTATAGTCACACCATCACTCCAAACAACATTTAGTGCAACACTTTGTGCTCCACCAAATAATATCAGTGTAAAACCTGATCAGGTTTTGGGCATTGTCAGAAAAATGCAGGCACAGGACACCACACAGCAAGCATAGAAATAAATGGAGACTGTCATCAAGGCATGTTATATGTAAGGACTTGTCCTGATAAATCAGTGAGAGGACTGTCAACATAGGGAATTGCCCAGTGAGCTAATTTATGCCCAACATATATAGCTTTAGTGACTGAGAAAGAGAAATACACCATAAATATACCCAAACTTGGTGTTGCTCAGTCATTTTTTTTTAGGTGACATTGAACAAAAAAAAAAAAAAAAAAGGAGTTACGGTGCAATTTAAAAGGAGTATTAGAGGCCAAAATATACAGAATGTTGTTTTGAAGATCAAATTCCCAGATGGCAATCCAGGTAATAGAGAAAAAAAAATATGTCCACCCCAGTAAAGAATAATTGCATATAATATTTAATAAATATTCTTTACGTTCTGAAAAAAATTTGGCCATTGTGAAGACAGCTTTTAAAAAAAGTATAATGTAAAATGGTCTATTAAACCCGCTCTATAACAAAGAAATAACTGAAAAATGTGCCATAAATGGGGTTTAGTTCTTTTATAAAACTGTACTTGATGATAAGACCAGGGAATAACATTCATTCTGAAGCTGGCAATGATACACCTCCTGGGCAAAATTTAGGATATGAAAGTCTCACATGGGGGAAACCGTTACCACAATTCATGTACATGCCTGTACACTTATATTGGGAGCAGGGATTCTCTGGTAAGAAAACTTTGATTTTGTTTTTTGAAAGAGGCACAAATAAAATGGATTTTTACTTATTCTCTGGTAAGAAGACATCCACCTTTAGCGGGGGACACTTATGAAAACAGCAATTTTCGATCAGTATTTCCCTTATATAATAGTTATAATACTTCTGTTGACCAGATTCATAATTATACAGAAGTTCTGGATTCTAAAAATAAGAGTAAAAGGTAATACTGAACATAATAAATTTCACGGTCTAATCCTGATTAATTGACACTATTTAAGTTTTACATTTGCCAAAAATGTCTTTTTAAATTAACATGGTTTGCATTTAAAACAGATGGGAGCAACTGGTGATTGTACTCTTGGCACCTGGGGAACTTCCCATAGGATTGTTTTTTTTTATTTTTATGAAAATGAGTTAGTTGTCTGATGAAAAATCTTGTGCATAGACTTCTTGAAGTGTAAATGATAGGAGAACATAATTATACAAGGGTGGAAATATCCCAGGAGCCTGGGGTCCTAAGATTTGTACTGGTGGATACTAAATCAATCTCTCTACATATAAATATATACACACACAATATTCTGATTATTCATCTACATTACTGGACACTTACGGCTACCTCAAAATTATATATATATATATATATATATATATATATATATATATATATATATATATATATATACATATATACATACACACACATATATATACATATATATATATATATACACACACACATATATATATATATATATATATATATATATATATATATATATATATATATATATATATATATATATATATATATATATATATATATATATATATATATATATATACATATATACACATATATATATATATACTACACATCAAGGGTTGATAAATGTATTTGTCTGGTATTTAGGAGCCAGATTATATACAGTGGATATAAAAAGTCTACACACCCATGTTAAAATGTCAGGTTTCTGTGCTGTAAAAAAATGAGACAAAGATAAATCATTTCAGAACTTTTTCCACCTTTAATGTGACCTATAAACTGTACAACTCAATTGAAAAACAACCTGAAATCTTTTAGGTGGAGGGAAGAAAAAATATAAAAATAAAATAATATGGTTGCATAAGTATGCACACCCTTAAACTAATACTTTGTTGAAGCACCTTTTGATTTTATTACGTCACTCAGTCTTTTTGGGTATGAGTCTATCAGCATGGCACATTTTGACTTGGCAAGATTTGCCCACTCTTCTTTGCAAAAACACTCCAAATCTGTCAGATTGCGAGGGCATCTCCTGTGCACAGCCCTCTTCAGATCACCCCACAGATTTTCATTCAGATTCAGTTCTGGGCTCTGGCTGGGCCATTCCAAAACTTTAATCTTCTTCTGGTGAAGCCATTCCTTTGTTGATTTGGATGTATGCTTTGGGTCGATGTCATGCTGAAAGATGAAGTTCCTCTTCATGTTCAGCTTTCTAGCAGAAGCCTGAAGGTTTTGTGCCAATATTGACTGGTATTTGGAACTGTTCCTAATTCCCTCTATCTTAACTAAGGCCCCAGTTCCAGCTGAAGAAAAACAGCCCCAAAGCATGATGCTGCCACCACCATGCTTCACTGTGGGTATGGTGTTCTTTTGGTGATGTGCAGTGTTGTTTTTGCGCCAAACATATCTTTTGGAATTATGGCCAAAAAGTTTAACCTTGGTTTCATCAGACCATAACACCTTTTCCCACATGCTTTTGGGAGACTCCAGATGTGTTTTTGCAAAATGTAGCCTGGCTTGGATGTTTTTCTTCATAAGAAAAGGCTTTCGGCTTGCCACTTTACCCCATAGCCCAGACATATGAAGTATACAGGAGATTGTTGTCACATGTATCACACAGCCAGTACTTGCCAGATATTCCTGCAGCTCCTTTAATGTTGCTGTAGGCCTCTTGGTAGCCTCCCAGACCAGTTTTCTTCTTGTCTTTTCATCCATTTTGGAGGGAGCTCCAGTTCTTGGTAATGTCACTGTTGTGCCATATTTTCTCCACTTGATGATGACTGTCTTCACTGTGTTCCATGGTATATCTAATGCCTTGGAAATTCTTTTGTACCCTTCTCCTGACTGATACCATTTAACAATGAGATTCCTCTGATTCTTTTGAAGCTCTCTGTGGACCATGGCTCTGTGGGATGCGACTAAGAACATTTCAGGAAAGACCAACTACAGCAGATGAACTTTATGTGGGGTTAATCAGAGGCACTTTAAAATTATGGCAGGTGTATGCTGACTCCTATTTAACACAATTTGGAATGTGATTGCTTAATTCTGAACACAGCTACATCCCCAGTTATAAGAGGGTGTGCAGACTTATGCCACCACATTATTTTTCTTTTTTTTTTTTTCTTCCCTCCATCTAAAAGATTTCAGGTTGTTTTTCAATTGAGTTGTACAGTTTATAGGTCACATTAAAGGTGGAAAAAGTTCTGAAATTATTTATCTTTGTCTCATTTTTTTACAGCACAGAAACCTGACATTTTAACAGGGGTGTGTAGACTTTTTATATCCACTGTATGCCAATATAATATAATACCTAAACAGCTGGGAGCCAGCAGGAACATTTTAGGAGCCATGGCTCCCAGGATTTGTCAAGCCATACTTTTTATTACAGTAACCATTAGGAGATCATTCTTCACTATACACCCTGAATGACACTGCATGCTAACTACTAGTAACACAAACTACTAGTAGAACCAATAACCACTGGGGAAGACTGAAGGCACATGATGAAGGGTGCTACAGAGGCAGAGATAGATAGATGAGGTCACTGAAACAATGAGCATGAGCTCAGAGGGGCAGTCACTGACAGATGTGCCTGGTCTGCTGTGGTACATAGGGTTACGGAGTGTCAGACATGTCTGTACTTCAACAAACTTCTAACACAATAAGTAGCATATGCATACGTGATTATTTCTTTTGTATGAATTTTTCCAGCTTTTGCTTAAAAAGAATCAATCTGTATGGCACATTTTTATGACTTTTCTCTTTATAAAACAAATAAAAGGTGAGCAGTGTGACATGCTTCTTGACAAGAGACCCCTCACTGACATTTCTATTAATATATACCAGTACTTGTTTATGTAATGTGCTGTTTTTCACAACTGTATCCGTGTAGTGCGTACAGGTGTGACCTCAAATGCAATCGCACAGGAGCTGAAAGCAAACATATTGTCACATCACAAGGGAAGAAAGAGCTCATTGTCATCGGCAGCAGATAACCATTAGAATGAAGGTCAAAATAACAGGCACAGAATGTAGCCAGACTAATTTAGATAGAAACTCTTCATTACTGAAAATAAATTATATAAAGAACCTATTGAGTCCCAAATGTCATGTACAACAAACTTGATCTAAGCACTGAATTGCAACTTTGTCTGAAAACAGAATAACTACAGAGTAGAGCATTTATATTAGAACCAAAACATATACTATATGCCAGCTATGTGCAACCTATTTAATTAAAGAGACGCATGACGTCAAACTTCAGAAAAACGTTTAAATACCAGGAAATAAGCATGTTAACGTTATTGATATATGGCATATTTAAATAGAACAATAAAGTCTATGTAAACTATTTATTACTCGAAAAGTCTTTGAGGGCATAGGGTATTTTTGATCTTAAGGCATTCCTATATTTGTATTGTTATTTACACCTTGCAATATAGTGGTAACTGATCTTTTCTATTGATGTTTGCAATTATTATTTTTTACATTACAGTATATGGTGTTACCCTATATTCATGTGACTAACGCTAGGAGTTAATTTTGGGGTCTTAACATCTGTTAAGCCTTCCAGGGAGGAGGACTTCTTTGAAGATATTTTGAACCCAGTTTTTTTTTTTTTTTTTTTAGCGGCCCGGCTTACTATTATTATTGGGGGGAATTTTTTTTTATTTATGTTCTTTACCAGTTTGCATAATAACAGTAGTGTTAAGCACTTGGTTTAACTTTTGAGTCTACAGGTGGCCCCCGGTTTACAAAAGACACAACTTGCAAATGACCCCTACTTAAGAACGGCTGCCAAAACTTTTTGTAGGAGTTTGTTTTTATGTACTGATTGTTTGAATTGAAAAGAAAAAGCCCAATGTTTTCTGTAACTTATGATTACAGTACAGGGGTATTATTATTTTTACACTGTATTATTATTACTACCTCATATGAGCCATTATAGTATTATTATTATTATTATTATTCATCAGGGATGCAAGTTACATACAAATCCGGATTAAAGATGTTCTCAGGAACACATCTCATCCTTAACCCTTCATATTATTAATATTTATTATCATTGTTGTTATCACCATTCCATGAATATTCAATACTAATAACTAATGGCTCATACATGGTAATAATAATACAGTGCAATACTGTAATAACACCCCTGTTCTGTAATAATAATAATAATGGTACATAAGTCAATATTTATTTAATTATTACTTTTATAATGTGTATTATTATTGACATTATTACAGTGATTATTATCATCATTAAAAAAATGTTACATTTTAAAATATTATTTTTCATATTTGTCACCATGTTTAACATATACGCATTGCTCTATTTCATTACAGCAGCTTATGAGAATAGTGTACTTGTGTTGATATGTCACCAATAATATTCTTCAATAGGCATTATTAAGTTATTAGTCACCCATTATGATGTTGTATTGGATGCAGCATTTTCTATCTTATTGAATTGTGTTTAGGAGCATTGGTTACTTTATAAATACTATTTTTTATGTCTCGGGTGGTGTACTGCCCGCTGTAATGGATGACTGCTTGATATATCTGGGCCATTGTGTGATCGACATGTTCCATCTGATGCACAGCCCTCCCCTCAAAGTGAACAGATCCATGAAACAGAGGGCGGTCCTCAGCTTGGTCTGTTGAGCCACCGCACCCATTCCCCACAGGTCACCAGCCATTGTGTAGCATTTCTCTTTTCTATTCCAGGGGTTAACACATTTATTAGAAAGTTAAGAGCCAACAAAGCTTGTGAGGAGCCAGTAACTGCTTTAACAACTGAAAACCAGACAGTACTTTTACTGTGGCTCCTAGAATGCGTGTATGTATGCATGCATGTATGATATATATAATGCAGCGGGCACAAGCTAAAAAGGAAGCCATGTTTGAAAAGGTTTATGGATTGAAGAACAAAGCATTTATGGGCACATTTGGATGACCCTGCTCAGCTCCCCAGAATGCAGTGTAATAACTGTATTTCTCAGAATTCTGAGCTGGAAATAGTTTTTTTAACTTGTTTTAGACATTCAAATGTGAACACAGATGTACTATTTATTTACTGTACTACTGTACGGTGGAGGGCTTCTATCGCTCTTTTTTGCCCACCATATGTTAAATGATTGTTGTGGTGAACAACCTCCACATAAGGTCCACAACACAAGCTGGGATACCGCCCCACGCTGATGATAGGCAGCAACCTTTAATCGGCTGTCCATGGGTAGGATTCTCAGCTTGTGTATAATCCAACCTTGGCTTTGCATAAAAGCTGTGTAACGCAGCGGGCATAAGCTTACAAGAGGCCATGTTTGAAATGGTTTATGGATTGAAGAGCAAGGCATTTGTGGGCACATTTGCATGTCCCTGCTCAGCTTCCCAGAATGCAGTTTAATAACTGTATTTCACGAAATTCTGAGCTGGAAACAGTTTATTTTTCTTTGTACATTCGTGTTCACATTGTTTCACATATGGTGGGCTAAGAGTGACAGAAGCCCTCCACCGTAAAAAGTACAGTAGTACAAATAAGGAATAGTACATTAGTGATTCTATTTGAATGTCTAAAAATAAGTTGATGAAAACTTATTTCCTGCTCAAATTTCTCAGAAATACAGTATATATACACACACATACACTTTGTCAAGCCCTGAAGTAATATATCTACTACCAGAGCCAATACTGAAACGAACATGACAAAGCCTAATATATTTATACAGGTCCCTTGAAGTCTTGGTTCTGATGAGATAATGAATACATTACTCATCTATTAGAACAAAATGTCCTCTTGTGTACAAACAATCATCATGTGTACCAACATGGCTCATACAAATATCTCCATATGATGATTAAACTGCAGGCTCTAAAATTAGATGCTGAAATATATTATCAACGCAAATGCTGGAGAGAAGAAATAGTAAATAGACAAAAAAAAAAAAAAAATGATAACCTTATTAATCTATACAAAATGAGAAGAAAAAAACAAAAACAACTCAACACTATAGGGTGTATTTATTAAGCAGTGCACTTTTTGAACTGTCATCACATAACCATCTTAAGTCTATCAATAGACTATGTAAGTAAGCACCTCTAAATGAGCCTTAATCCTACTTGAGTGACTGTTTTCTTAAATTATTCAAATGTATCTTGTGTTTTGAAAATGTATAACTTCCTGATTAGTGCTTTGTAAAGGCACCACCCTTGGGTCTCACACTATAAACAGTTTGAAGCATTACAGAGTAATTACTATGCAGACACAATGATACAAATTACCATGGATGCACCAAAAACACAGCATTATCATTAGTTTGATAAGGAAGATTTAGGGAAATTGACATTGGGCAGTACATACACAGCTAAAAGGCTGATGGATGCAATATATATCTAGCCACGTCACTGGTGTACTATACGAAGTAAAATGGGGGGGGGGGGGGAAACATATAGCTGTGCTTTCCTTTATGACATCAATAAAATTGGTTAATTGAATGCACCCCCACTGATTCATTAAAAACAAAATTTAAAAAGGACAAAATCCTTTAATTTTTTAAGAATCTCCAGATTTAAGTGAATTACTAAATGTGCACAGGGGGCATTTAGAAACATACATACTCTAGTTACTATTATAGAATAGTAGTGATGTCAGAACAGTTTGATTGAGACTGTGATGTCACTACTATGAGGTTATTATTATGTTCTATTTAGATGTATTACATAATACTATATCATTATTATGTAATATGGTTAGTAAGACTCCATTTTGGGACTTGCACTAGGCCCAAAGAAAACACCGAACCTGGTTAAGTCAATTAAAGTACTCTATTTCAATATAATTGTGTTGCAACATAAAAAGTAACTTTTATTAAATCATTAAAATGTGTATAATATAAAATTGCGTGGATGTGACTGCACTAATTCCCGTCAATAATTTATCATAGAACATCCTATGTAGTCATTTATAGCATAAATTGATGGTAACGTGTAATTAACAGGTTTTCAGACTCTCCCATTTTGCTTCTTAACCCATAACGGATTACCATTTCTTCCATACAAACCTTTACATTTATTTATTAGAAAATAACCAAATCTCTGCACAAAATCGGTAAACAGAATATAGTATAGACATGACTTCCTGAAATGGAGTTGCTTAGCAAAGTCAACTTGAATGGAAAAAAAAAAAAATTCAGAAAAACAAACACCAAAAACTAATGATATACGGTAATAAAAATATTCTTTATCAGATTAGAATTAGAGTTATAAAGAGTTTTAATTAGAGGGGGAAAAAAATGTGGTGCCTATATATTTCTGGAAAGCAAGGCTTGCATTTATAGATGCAAACTGCCTGCTTCTTGGCTTGTGTGGAGCAAGGGATGGGCGTCAAATTCTAAAATAACCGAAGATTTGACAAATCTACCTCCCTCTCCTCCTTCCTGCAGTGATAAAGTTAAGCATGCCACCGAGGCTTCAAGCTGAAGTGTTGAAACTATACATGGAGGATTCCATTTGGTCTTAAAACATTTTTAGAATTGTTCTCTTATGTTCATGCTTAAACAGATGTATATTTTTTCTTTAAAGTGGTCCTATTAACATCACTAATTCCACCTGACCTGTAAATATTAATGTCAAAGCATTTTGTTTGGTACACAATCTGGCTCTGGTGTTTGTGAACACTGCGTCACAATCTGATTATCAATAGCGCCTTATCTGCTTCTTGAGAAACTGGTCCTAGCGAGGCGGTAATACAGCTTGTAAGTACTGGACACTTCTGAACAGGCTGTAAATTCTTACCTTGTGTACTCACGCCTCATACTTTAACAGGGCGGTGCCAAATTGCCGTGCCAGCAGTTAAGCAACACACCGGAAATTCCTGAGCTTTTTCTACATCATTTTTTTTTTATTGCTTCAGCTCAAGCAAGTTCCCATCCAGAATATCCAAAACAAATACTGTTCATCTGAATAAGAGGAAGCTATTTATCACAAACATCTCAGACATGGAACAACTGCGTTCTGTTCCCCTCAGGGGAAATTCATTGACAAGAAGTGGTGATTGGAGGAAGTGAAGTATGATATGATGTAAGAGTGGAGAAGAGTGATCATTATAATGACAGGCACACCATTGTAATGAACACAGAACAAATGGTAAATGTCAGAGAATGATAAATATAGCGGCTTTGGAATATCCCTGCTTACACTCCTAAAAAGAATTAGGATTCGAGAAACCATTTTTTATAATTCTTCAATTGAACACTCTCAAAAATAAATGACTTTACAAAGCTGGAGAACCAATGGTCCTACAATGCAATCTTTATATAATATATTCATTTAAAATATAGGCCTCGAAGTTCAGCCTACTCTTCAGTGGTCTGTCTGGCAACTGAGGCCTAGATTAAATTTGTGTTCATAAATATCCATTAGGAAAGTGTTCCTAACTGTATCTACACCAGTGTTATATATGCCAAAATTTACTATATATTTTTCTTAACTCCTGATTGAGGTTTTGCCATTTTCCTCAGGAAAGATCGGAATGAATTAGACAAAAAAAAAAAATCATGTAGTTGGAAGAAGGCGTTTCGACCCTTAAAAACCAGTTGGCAGGTAGCTGCACTGGAAACCACAACATTACATCCTATCATGTTAAGATGAACAAAGGTATATTTCAATTCATTAACTATGTATGCTGTACATTGAGAAGGCAATTAGTGTCCGATTATATAATCTGGCAGTTGGAAGGGAACCCAAACACACATAAAGCTTTAAATAGGAAACCATTAAATGGTTTAATTCCAAGCCCTTTTAGTATAAATAAAATAGAAATTCCTTGTTGTCTCTTCCCAGGTGCCAAATCACAATTCGCAAAAAACAATTATATATATATATATATATATATATATATATACACACACACACACACACATATATGCTCGCTAATGTTTTTCGAATATGTTCATAACCAAGTTCTTATTACTATAGAAAGAATGACTGACAGTCTCATGAAAATGATAAGGAGGAAATAATAAAGTTCAGCTCTTGTCTCATGTATCCCATTCTCTACAAAGTGAATGACTTGTAAGCAGTGTAATGTAAAAGCCTTTCTGCTAGTTACACATTGCAGGAAATGGCTCAGCATGGTGCAAGTCTGATGTAAAACATTACTGACAATCGTGTCTATACAAATGAAGAAAAGGGCAGTCAGAAACTCTTCATAAATGTATGGGTTATCAAGATCCAATCTAGGACACCTTCAAAAGTAAGTCATGTACCACTGGCATGTCAGTCTCTGAATATCACCCATTTAAAGCATCACCTTAACTATCAAGCAATGCCAAGATTTTGGTACTAAACAATTTTTATATTCATTATAATTTGATCAAATGTGATGTTACCCCCCCTATCTTGTATGAACTGCTTCTCCCACCTGATTTAATATGCTTATTACTGGTAAAAGATTGACCACGTTTCTTATGACTAATCCAAAAAGGTTGTTATCATTTAGAGTGAGCAATGGGATTTTGCGAAGGAAATTTTCAACAGAGACAACACAATCATAGTTGTTGGTTAAAAATGTCCACTTCAGGTGACCCTCTGCTATTGCCATCAACATTAAAGACACTGAGAAAGGTGAGAGGAAAAGTTAAAATGGGGCAGGATAAGTTCATATATTAGAACTTGTATGCTATAAATAAAAAGTCACACATTTTGCAAGATTGCTTTACATTTTATTAGAAGTATTTTCGCTTCATGGCAGTGTCCCTCATTTATAGGAATTAGTAGCCAACATGCTAGCTCATGTATACTCCTCAATGAAAAGTTAGGTTCACACAATATGAAGCTATAACTATTAGTCATTGTCTATGACGCTCAGTGGCAAATTTCCACCACTAACAGCACTTATGCAAAGTATTTCCTAGATCGCTACCCCCAGCTGCGAAACACATTAGAATATACTTTTCCCAAGGTCATTTTTTGACTACTGCTGTGAAATGTAATTAAACAGTGGCATGTATTGTTCAGTTTAAAAAAATAAATCTGCGTATAATTTCCTTTTAATTTCCTACATCCATTTCTAATAGAGAAATGAAAAAATAAGGGCTTGTTGTCAAGTTTCTTCATTTCTAAACTAAGTTTTTGAGTTGTTCTTCATTTAATTACACACAGAGTATTCTGGCTGCTCTCTGGCCTGGTAGTATACTATGTTTCTTATCATTTTTAAAACCTTTGAGATAAATAATGACCTAATATCTAAAATATAAACCCATGCTTATTAAATTAAATTGAAGTATGACCTGCAGTTACTTTTTGTATTTTAATGAAAATAACAGACCTGTATAAATGTACAAAGGGCTTTATCCATTAATTTAAATATTCCGTTTTAGTGGAAACAAAATACACAAGACAAAACTATAGAAATTAAACTTATATACAGTGCTTGCTTCTTCACATCTTCCATTTTAACCTTCAGAGTACTGATATATCAAAACAAAAAAGAACGGAGGAGATATATTAACAACATATAGCAATACATATGATACATGTATTAATAAAAGACATGCAGAAACCAAAAAAATCTGCATCTCTCTTCACAAAACACTTATGTCAATTTAGGAAGGATTTTAAAATTTGGTACTAAATACACATATTTATGTTTGGAAGGATTTGTAAATTGCAAGGTTTACAAAACCTTCTTGTACCACTTTTACTTCAGACATTTTGCAGATTACCTCATAATCCTCTACTCTGCCAGTATACTAAATTAAATCCATCATAGTAAAATATTTTATGAGCAGAAAGGTTATATGCCTTTGTAGTAATTACGGGAGTATATTTTATTTCCCTGCACATTTTATACTAATTTGAGTTTCGAGTGTACTGAACACTTTCTGAGAGCAGAGTGTGTAAAAATGCTACTTTGGCAGGATATTTTACCTGGACTTCTGTATAATTCTTAAAATTGTATCATTTATAACGTATTTTATTTCAATATGTGAAATAAAGTAAATTTACAATACCCCAAAAATATTTGCTTAAAATTGTGCTTGTATGATCTTTAGGATCCAAAAATAGTCGTTTTGGTAGATGCCGGATAAATGTAGTTTCTGGTTGCTTGAGATTAGCTGCACATAGGATGCTCTGCTAAGTATATTTATCAGTGAGGGCTGTTCTAGCAGCAGCAGCTTTCACTCCTCACTTACACACAGGTACATTGGGCTGTAGGGTGCAGTGCTGATCCCGGGGAATGTAACCCCAACACTGCACTGCCTCAGTCTCTCATGCCTGTCTGCTTCCAGGTAATACTGAATTGCCGAGATGTACAGTGGATGAAATCTAGGTGCCTGCAAGCATTTTCTGGCATGACAACCTGGCTCCTGGCATTTGTTGAGCCATGTAAATCTTAATTTTTATTTAATGTACAATATGATTTTTTTTTCTGGTTGCTTGAGTCTACTGTATACACACACATACATCGATCCTTCATCTCATTAAAAACATGAATATGTTTTTCTTGCATTTGGCTGGAAAAAGATTAGGTTCTTGTATCTGTTCATTGCTCATAAACAATATAGCTAAAAATATAATAACTTCCTTTCAATTCAATGCTGATACACAGACATGTACTGTACACAAGACACCCCATGGTGCTGCATCTAGTTGGGGGAAATTAGTTTCATGTATAGCATGTGAAATCTTTGAATATAGGAAGGTACATGAACAATACTGGTGAAAAAGAGGCTTCATAGATACTAGGAACAAAGACATGTTAACATAACCCCAAGTCGTCTTAAAATCAGTGGTGAAAGTTACTATTTAAGCTCAATGGGATGCAAACAGTCCATTGGCTTCTTTTTTACATATTTATTTGGAGGATAATTTTTCCTGACACAATATGTTCGCCTCTGCACCATTACCAGAATGCTATGGATATCTACATGTTGTTCCAAACAAAACCATTCACCTCCTTGCTCCAACAAAACCAAAGCAAATAAAGTAACCACTTGTTCATTCAATTGAGGCAAGGCAGAATTCTGGAAAATAAACCATTTATGGTGTTTTCTTGCAATGTCTCACTGCAAAGATTAAAAATAAAAACATAGAAAACAAGGAACTGCCATAAACTGATCTTTAGATAAAAGTACTGTCATTCAGTCACTAAAAGGATAAATAAATCAACAAACAGTCTACACAATCTATTTCTAAAGTAAGCCTTCTCTTCTTGAAGAGTGTAGATGTGCCCAATATTTCTTACCACTTGTACTATGAGACTTCTTTCCTAAATAAAATAGAAGCAATTTCAACAATCACAGTGTTGTAAAGGAAATAGTCATGGAGTGTTAATCAATAGATACATTAGAAACCTATGAGGTACTTTTAAAAAAGGAAATAAAGACCAGGGGCCTCATTCTATTACCGGCCGTAGGAGATGCGGGGCTATTCGGCTATTCTATTCCCCTCAGGCTGGGGATTCCGGCAGGCTTGCGGCCGGCGCCTTGCTATCCCTTGCGGCCGCTTGCGCCGGAGGAAAGCCTTTGATCTAAAACGGCCGCAAGAGTTTCGGCCGCAAGAAAAGCCCGGTTGCTATTCTATTGCTCCGGGAACCCTCTCTGCAAGGCTAAAAGCGAGCCGCATCTTACTTGCAGGAAAAAGGTCCCGCTAGCACCAATTAAGCACATTATAAAGCCGAAATAAAGCCATCCTGCCCTCTGAGGAGACTATAAAGTGATTGTAGGTGTTAGCAAAAATAGCACAACATTCCCCTATACTCAAATCCGTAGAAAAAAAATATTTTTTAATTTATGTCAAAAATCCATGTAAAAGGTCCAGAGTGCTTGGAGCACCTCAGACCCGGCCACGCTGTGGCCGGAAAATAAACAGTTAATGTAAACTCGGATTTGGGCTGATGTGCAAGCTAGAGAGTGGGTTACTATTAATCCTCATGTCCCCCAATATGATCCCTAGCATTTACAGAGCTTTACAGTGCCGTCTTGAATTTATTTTTGACTTTAAAGATTTCTGAGCTTATGGCCGGTTGCAAGATATACGGCCGGCCGTAAGAGGAGATCCTTGCGGGGCCGTTTAATAGAATTGTGAGGTAACGGAACCCCCGCAAGGAATCGCAGCCTTACGGACGATTTACGGCCGATAATAGAATGAGGCCCCAGGTGTGTAGTTGAAGTAACAAATACTTCAATAGATAGGCCATTAGCAATGTCATAAAAGGTAAAAATAACAAAAAGGCTTTGCACACAAACTTCTGCCACAAGACTAAGTGCTAGAAAATGAGAATGCACTGTGGGGCGGATGGGACAACATATATACCTGAGACTGGTACAAATAAAAAGGAAAATACAATACAATGTACCATTTTAATATATTCATACTCCTATTATTTATTTTACAGACAATAATTAATTGTGCAGGTACCATGCTGATATGCAAGCTCTGCCGTTTTTCTAAAAAAAAAGTGTCATCATTATGTAGCTGGTGCACCAATACAAGCCAAGAGGTCTCCATTACTACACTATGCAGTGATGACAAGTGACAGCAATTTACTTACTTAAAGTTGCACATTGTTTGATTGATTATGTGTTCATATTATGCAAGCCTAGCAGGTGCCTCTAAATATAAAACCACAGGACCTATTAATCCAGTATCAGTTACAGAATAGTAATATCAAATATATTAGATAAATATTGCCAACTCAAGCATTATGTTGTACGATTCAGAGACATACAAGAAAACATGCAGCTTGCCAACAAAGTGGTACATCAAGGCTTGCACACAACAACAGATTCTCTAGCATTTGGCACATGAAAACATATCCCAATTTAGATCATCTGCTGGCTTATAGTGTTATTCCAATATAAATCACCAATCCTATGCAGCTTATCACACTAATGCCAAAAATAGAGTATATGCTTTACGTCCATAATAAAAAAAAAAAACACAACCTTCGAAGTCAAATGCAGTATAATTAATGGTCAATGCGATTTAAAAAAAAATAAATAAATTCAGTAACATTTATGTGTAATACATGGTCGATTCATTAGCGTTCAGCTTTATTCTCCAATTGATTAAACAGGCAACATGATAGTTGAGCTCATTATGAGTTAAGTGGGAAAGGGTAATATCAGCAATAGTTTTGAACAAATGATATAGGGAATGGTAATAATGTGCATATATTTATTGTAGAAAATATGATCATATTAATCTCAACTGGTTTATTTTTAAATAAAAAAAATAAAGAAAACACAGAACCAGAAGATACGTCTTTGCTTACCAGTCATGAGTCTTTGGGCTTCATAAGGTTCCATGTAGCCATTGTTCTCAGGAACCACGGCTTTGTTCTTCTGCTCATTTTTGGCATCAAATGGATCAGAGTAGTCATCAGCTATTATAACCTGGAACAGTTGGGAAAACACTGTATTAGACGTTTTTCATATTCTTGAAACTTATCCTGCGTAGGTAAGAATACAATTTACAAGGGAAAACTAGCAATACTTGCAGGACCACCGTGCTCATATTTTTAAAATGCACCATTTAAACAAAAAGTACCAACAACAATGGGAAAAGAAAAAAAACACAGCCTTTGAAATATTATTTCTATATGTAATTATGCTGCTGTGGACATCCTAAGGTGGTAGAAGATTTTGAATAAACCATAGGTTTCTATCTACACACTATGAATGTGGCAACCTACAGCTCCAGGTGGTCTCATAAGGTCTAATGGAATGCTCCTAATTTTACAAGCACGTACACTAAAGAGACAAAGGATGCAAGTAGCAGGCCCAGTAAAGAAAATGGAAGTCTGTTATGATATTTAGAAGATCATATAGAAAATAAAATGACCACAGTGGCCCTTCAACAGTTTCAAATGAGCAAGTGTAGTCTTCAGATTTTTGAAAATGCAAGCACTGGCTGGATTATCTGGAGAATATTAATGTTGTATCTTACCAGCTGGCTACAATATTTATTAAGGTCAGGATGCAGGGTGAAACAAGGTAATGAAGACGTATTAAAAAAAAAAACAAAAAAAAAAACATTCTACTTCCTCTCATGTGAGAGGCACTTTAAGTATACACATAATATGATATAAATAATCTATGTGCAAAAATAAAAACATATTTCTGAGAAATGCAAAACATTATTCTGAATAGTTAGATGTCAAACTGGTGGGATAATCTAACATTATTCTAAATAAAGAATAGAACTTGAATAAAAGAAGTACATGATAGGTGTCATGATAATAACAGTCCTATACAAACACCATATATAGAACATTCTGTATAGTTTGGTAAGAAAAGCCTTCAAAAAGACAATTATCTGCTATTGCTCTATAAACTTCAATGGGGGTTTCTGAGCAATACATCCTTGATTTAGACGTGACGTCAAGTCTACAAGCAAACAAACGACTGTATTGAGCGCATAGATTGTTATCACAATTTCATTTCTATCAAATGAACTATATTATTATTAATATCTTTATTTATATCACGCCAACATATTCTGTAGCGCTGTACAGGGGTTTACTACATGGCAAAAAACAAACTTAACACCTTATAAAGAATGGAGGGCCGGTTTTTGAGCTTAGAATCAAATGTACATAGAGCTTGTTTCCAAGGCACGGACACAAGATTGAAAACTAGCAAACTTACAATCTAAGGGCCTCATTCAATTGCGATTTGGCCAATTGAATAGGGCTCTAAATAAGCACATAGCATACTTTTTTAAATAAGTTATTAGTTAGTAAAGACGTTGCTTTTAGACAGAAGTTCACTAACTAAAAACATCTTTAAAAAAAATATGCTATGTGCTTATTTAGATGCCTATTCAATTGGCAACATCTCAATTGAATGAGGCCCTAAGGGTTTAGGTGTGATACAAGAGGGGGACAAATGCAAGTTGGCAATGTGAAAGCAATTAGTTCAGTCAGGTGGTGGTGTCTGTGTGTTGTACTGTAGAGTGTGGGTGGGAGTGTTATTAAGCTGTGGAGTGTACAGTTGTACATGTTAAGGCTGAAGGTAATAATATTTTTTAAACAGGTGTGTTTTAAGTAATTTTTTTTAAAGGTTTTGAGTCAGGAAGATAATATAAATGGAGCGCGGGAAGGAGTTCCAAATAGTAGGGGCAGCACGAGAAAAGTCTTGAAGACGGGAGTTAGGGGAGGTGATGAGAGAGGAGGAAAGAAGAAGGTTGTTAACCATAAATGTACACAAATAAAGAGATACTATTAACAGCATCTTCCCACTCCATGTACACAAGTTTAGCAGATTTCACTGCAACCGCTATCAAAAATCTAGTAAACCCGTAGCATTTTTATTTACGTTTCAATATGTTCCTTCCGATCAGTTTACAATGCATTATTGTTAATATTTACATTGTTGGTAATGTAGATAGAGATGCCACTGAGGGAAAACATATATATGTTGGAAGATGGAGAAGCTGATAGAACTTGGTGCAAACTAATCTATGTTGTCTATTAGCTGAACAGTAGTAGGAACAAAGGAATACTGAAATATGAGAAGAAAGGAGACGTTATCATTGGTTCAATAGGAAAATTTGACTTGTAATATTAAATGGCTTCATTATGGCATCATTTCTACCTCAGAATTTAATTGCAGAAGAACAGTGTTATTGTAACAGTACAGCCTGGTTTTTATTTTTAGAACATAATAGAAACACACTGCTATAAAGAAATAGCCATTACTTTCCTGCAAATTTCCAAACCGTGTGGAATTTGTTTTTAATACCATAACATCATGAGCTAAAATATATATAAAAAATCTGTATGTTAACTTCAGCAGGGGGAAGGATATTAATAACCAGTGGGATGTATACACCTCCAGAGCCCCTGGCAGTCAGAGAAAGAAAACGTAATTTATTTATTATTTTATTAATAAACCTTTTTTTCCGTGCAACACTTAGAAACTAATATACCTATTATTAAATTTGGTTATTGGAAAGCAAATTAGTGCTCTGCGAGAATGGAAAATGTTATGTATAAAAATAACAGCCGTGAGCTAAAGGAATTTCTGTACCAAGTGAACAAAGGAGCTCAATAATGAAATTGCACAAAGAAAGTGAGATTTAACCATTTGTCTGCAAATTGAGGTTTAAAGAACAGAACACTGCGCCTGCCCAGCCGTTAAACAAACCTCATCAAATTGAGGCGAACACGTCAAAGATGACATTATATTGAAGCCACAAACCATTATCTCCTCACTCCAAAGCAGCTAGGATTACAAAAGGAAATGCAAAATGTCATATTGAGATGAAGCTTTATGGCAGAACTGGTTGAACATCTGGTTCAAGGTTCAAGCCTCAGTCCAGCAAGGAACCAAAACAAGGCCAACAGCCTTGACCCGTCACTCTCCTTTTAATAGGAGTAAAGGGACAGGAAGACTGGACACTGCTCTCAGGGTTGTGAATTTAATGTTTAGGTCAAATAGGAGGCTTAGGTCAAGGGTTTACAAATGTAAGTCAATCTTAGCAGCCAGCCAGATTAGTGAGGCCACCAACACATTATTAAGAAATGAAGGGTGTCTCCATATAGACATATGAAGAGTAGCCAAAAACAGGAGCCAGAAGTAATATTTTTGCAGAAAGAGCCTCACTGGTTTATGAGTTTTTTGAGCCATGAGTTTGGTTACCTGCCCCGGCCTCATCAACTGAAGAGGCCTAGCTCAAATAGTAACTTGCTCATATGTCATTAGGTTCTAGGAATAGAAGATAGCTATCCTCATCTCATCCGCCCTGACCCCCATTCTAATCCCATTTAAAGATTACTTCATTTCAAGGCAAACACTATAAATGATCAAACTGCAGAGAATATGACAAAGCTCAATGGTCAACAGTGTGGGTACAACATTGCTTCATATACTTTTATTTTTTATTCATAAGTGATGGGCAACTCAGTCCTTCTAGGGCCTCTAACAGTCCAGGATTTTATTTTCTCTCTGCAGGTGGAAAGATCAGAATAAAACAAATTAACTCTGTTGTCGGCCGTCACAGGACAGAGCGGCCCACTACTGCTATAACAAAATACAAGAAAATACATATAAAAAAAAAATCATATCCACACATTGCACTTGCTACTACTATGGAATGGATGTCATAAAATGATTTGAGATGAAACACTCCAAAGAAAAGCCACGTTCCATTACAAAATATGAAGAAATGTGTCGCCAGGTAGTCTCCACTAAAATAAACTGGGTTGTCTTGCAAAGAAATGTATGTCAAGAGATACTGTCTTGACACAAGTCTTATCAGATAGAGATAAACAAATATAGAGAAACAGGACTGTGAGAGACACTGTGCAAATTCGTCTTGAATAGTTTGTTTTCTCTGCTCACCATCTTTACAATATGAGGTATTTTTTGCTTACATTATGTTCCAACTAAAATAACAATTATGAATATACTCTGAGTGTAGAGTTCCCCCATCAACTTGCTTCTAAGCGGTCTTTCCATAAGTGTGCTCTGAGGGACTTTGAAGTTACATTTGTTTGCGTTCACTTCCAGCAGGTCTCTCTGTGGCCTGCTTTGGGGTGCCCTTCAGACAGTTCTGAAATGAGATTTGGGGATCAAGGTTTGAGCTCTAGTGTTAAGTTTCTGTAGCACTAGGGAGGGATTGTCAGGCTCCAAATGTATTATTTGGGGGGTTCAGTCCATACTTTTTGGCCAATAATCACATAACTCTGATGTCATATTGTTCTCTATACACATATATAACCAGAATTTAATACATTAACAATAATGATATATGTATTTATTGGGGTTTCAACTACAGAGACATTGATACCTCTGCAATTTCATAGCTGGATAAATATTCTTATACAGGCTCTACAGGAAAAAACAATGCAACTGGAAATGTTCTCTCGCTGGAAATGAATAGAGCTCCATGTACTGGCACTGCGACCATGGCCTAATTTACAGTATGTACACCCATTTTATTACATGCTATTTCCAGGGTGACAAGAGAAGGGAAGCCCTTTTATCTTTCCTATGTAAATGTTTAAAGCTCTTCACGTAATACTTTTATTTGCTATTATTAGCTCTGTGTTGCAATTGGCACCCTGCGGATCACCTCAGTGCTCTGAGTAAGGCACTTGTCACCTTATGGCTTTTACTGGGATAAGATGACAAGTATACCAGAAACCTGAGTTTGCTCTCTGAACAGCCTTGTTTGCAGCTTCTTTGTTTAGCAATTCTTTAGCTGAGCAAAGAAATAAAAACCGAGCAAACAGCGAAGAGATGCCAGATAAGGAATAAAAGGGCTGAACAAATATTTCTGAGAAGCATGTTCATTTTTCATTGGGTTCTTGTGTACAAAAGCAAAAGTGCAGGGTAAACACTGTAGTTTCCTGTCAGCATTAGTGACCCCTGATATTCTTTTCATGGTTCAGTCCCACCTAAGGGTCTATATACAATCTGTCAAAATGAGACGTTACACCTTACGTTTCATAGCAGTACTTAAATGTGGCAATATAATGTACACATAAGTACAGGTGGTTCCCTGGTTAAGGACGAGATACGTTTCTGAGAATGTCTTTAAATTGGATTTGTATGCAACTCTGATCCCTGATGAATAATAATAAATATGTGTTAATAGTGTAATGATAATAGTACAGCTATACTGGAATAATAAGTTACAGAAACTATTGTGCTCTTTCTTTTAATTAAAAACAACAAAATCATCCCAAAATGCCTTGGGAGCCCTTCTTAAGAATGGGTTGTCTGTAACCCTGGGACCTCCTGTATTTAGGTAGAGAAAATATATATATATTTTTTAAATGAGTAATCTGGATAGCAGGGTACTCTGGTGGTCCAGTGGTTAGGATTCAGTACTTTCACCACCGTCGACCTGGGTTCGATTCCAGTTAAGGGACCAAGAGGTCACATCACCGTGAAACTGAGCAGGGTTTGGCCTGGTCAGTAGTTGGATGGGAGACCACCTAGGAATACCAGGAGCCATATGCTGTGGCTCACTGGAGAAGGAACTGGCAACCAACTCCAGTATCAATGCCATGAAAACCAAGATCAGCATGACCATGGACATAAATATGTGCCTGGTGTGTTACGGTCCATTAGGTCAGGGAGAGTCAGAAACAACTGAAGAGACACAAACAACAACAACAACTCACTGCTCACTGGAAAAAAAAGAAGAAGAAAAAAAAAAAAAAAAACACACACACACACACCATGGGCCTATCAGATATGTATGGACAATAATTGCTTCATTTGAAATCTTTCCCAACATGATCACAATGGAGACAAACCATTTGCTTTGCTTTAGTAAGAAAAGAAAAAAAATACACAAGTTCCAGTAAATAGTACATTACTGGATAAAACCAATACAGTGAATGAAATGTCCTATTATGATTTTATCTTCCATTAAACACACTGCTGCTTCACTAATGACAAATCATTCTAATTATATACTTATTCTTGCAGTGTGTGGTTAAGAAAAGAACCATAACAAAAACCGATATTTTGTGTCAATCCCTAATAGGATGGATGGGCTGCTGAGGACACAACAGTAACACACAAATGTAATGTATACACAAGCTGTAATCAGAAGGGCCGTCACAGGCAGCGCACACTGTACAAAGACAACAATGTGCATCAGCCTGAATAAGGGCAGGTTTATCTGTGAAAGCCCTGGAGCTGAAACACCATCCATTCCCCATTGTGGTGCTGGCTTGTCACGAGCAGATGGATGGTGTCCCAGGCTCCCTGCTGATTCCACAAACTCCACATGCCTGCACTGGAATAGCCAGCTTACTTCCAACTAACTGCATTTAAAGAGACAGCTGCAATACCCACCAGATATGTATTAAATGATCTGTAGCACACGGTGGGTCAATATCTGTCCAGCAATAGCAAAATGGGAATTAGTTTGCACAGCATTTATAAATGAAGCTCTTGTCTCACAATCTGTGCAAATACATTTCTACTTCTATTGCGAAGGAATCCAAAATTAGCTTCCACAAAAAGGAAACAGATTGTAAAGAGGTTGGGTTATTTCCCAGAGAGAGGCCATAAATCATGTGAGGCCTACATAACATATATTGCAATGTAGTGTCCTAGTGCCAGTAATACTACTCTCTCGTTTACACGCTATGATATACTGATGAAATATACTAACTTTATAATATAGATGTTTGAAAGCGTTCCATCTTGTAAGGTGCTTTGGGAGAAAGTACCATGTACATAAGATTTTAAAGGGATATAGAAAGTTTCTGGATTTTACTAGGTATGCAATACACACATGTATTTAATTACTTGTATGTGCTTCTTTTTAAGAAGTCCTTAATAGCTCTGTTTTTAGGGTCTAAAACCAAACAAATAGTCCCTGTTTGGGCCTACCCTTTGCGGCGTATGCAGACACAGACTTTGTAGAGATGGATGTACAATGTAGTGTTCTAGCCTATCAGGGATAAGGTCTCAGCAGCATGTTGCAACATGTTTTCTGAGACATGGCCCTGATAGGCTAGGACACTACACTGCACATCCAGTGCTAGAGCCTGTGACCCGTTATGCTCAAAGACAGGGTCCTAAATTTTTTGCAGTGTGTTGATATTGTATTTAATTTGTACACTTGTATAGCTCTACTGAATATGTTGGAGTGTTTCAAATAAATGATGATAATAATAATAATAATAATAATAATAATAATAATAATAATAAAATCATATGAATTCACTCTTGGGGATATTAGGAGGAAGAACATGCCCATTTGGTATAAATGTGTGTAACGACAGGTTTTAATTAATAACACTTAAGACTTTTAATAAAAAAAGTGTGCTAGTTTAACTTCAGATAACTTTAACTATAAGGAATGACTACAGTACAACCTGATATAAAAGAACATTTTACTTATAAAAAAAAAAAAAAGTTTACAAAAAGGCATTTTTCCAACCTCTAATGTGGCTTTGTAGTTTTTCCATTAACCATCTGTTTATACTTATATAAAAAAAAAAAAAAAAAAAGCATATAACACTGTCCAAAAGCACTTAGGGCATATTAATATTGCTGCTGAAGAACAATCCCATTTTCTTTGACTTGTATCAATAAACTCAAATGGTGCAATGAATTGAACACAATTTTAACCGGCCAAATCTAACCACATCAATGTGCTATTACATATCTGCCCAATTCTAAGCCAATCTATTAAAATTTGGAACATATTACAGGAAAAATGTAAACGCACGAGTAAGGTGATGCAAATCTTTAAATATTGCTAAAATATCTTGGAATGTAGTAAGTATAATCTTCCATTGATTGTAGCATATACACAGGGCAATATTACAAACAAGAGTAATAATATGCTACAGTTTTGCAAAAATACATGTTATGGGTTTAAAAAAAAAAAAAAAAAAGTTTTACAGGCCAGTGCTCTAATTTTACAGTAAATCCCAAATATGTTGCTGAGCTCATGGTGAACCATACAGGAACATCTTAAAACCAATGTTTTTTGGTCCATGGTTGTGTGGATTATAAGATCTAAAACCCTAAGCTTTCTGACACGTTCCAGACCATCTTGAGCCAGTATGAGCTTTCAGAGCTCTCATTCCAATGTAAACCCTACATTAGCTGGAGCGGTTAAATGTTGTTATATGTTGATTAATAAATTAGGAGTGGCCTTATATCAGCTGAGGGAATGCATAAAATATCTATTTGTTGATGAAGCCTGGATATAATAAATTAAAACAGTGACCATATTGATGAGGACACGCAATAACTAATTTAAAATATATTTATTTTGCAATCCAAAATTAACTAAAAAATTAATCTACACTAATTGTTTAGGACAGAAAACATTTTATATATATATTTTTATTGGACAAACATATTCATAGGTTTCATGACGAGCTTTCGAGAATGTCGACAAAGAGAGGAACGTTCTCGAAAGCTCGTCATGAAACCTATGAATATGATTGTCCAATAAAAAAGGTATCACTATATACTGCAATACTCTGATTATTTTTATATATATATATATATATATATATATATATATATATATATATATATATATATATATATATATATATATATATATATATATATACACACACACTATATATATATATATATATATATATATATATATATACACACATATATATACACATATATATATATATATATATATATACACACACACTTACACAAATACATACATACATACATACATACATATATATATACATACAAATATACACTCAATCAAATGCATTAATTCAGATAGGGCTATTTTCCCTAAAACAAAAAGGCTCACCACCACTAGTAAATTAAGATATTACTATTTCCTAGGTTAGCATCTTCGAGAACATGGTTGAAGGGTTGGTATAAAACAGTTGTACATTTCATTTAAAAGACCCTTGGTAAGCTCATAAAACTTGGTCTTATTTGCTTTTTCGATCAGTAATAAAATTTGTATTTGCAGAAAAGAAATCGGTCTTTTTTAAATCTTACGTTTGAAGTTTAGCGTTTTAGTCTTTAGCAGATCTGCGGCTTTCCACTCCTTATGACGTGTCTAGGGAGAGAGGTGGAGGATCTGCCAGAACCACTGTCCTCATGACATAATTTATATTACCTTTATTCTTCAACTACTGATTTACTGCTAAACAATAACTGAATAAACAATATAAAAATGTATAGTATGACCATTAATGTGACCCTTTAAATTTGGTATAAATATGCTATTTAAGTAAATGAAACCTACAGATTAGCTTCTAGTATTGATTATTATTATCCTTTATTTGTAATGTGCCAACATATTTTGTAGCACTATATAGGGGTAAGCACAAGGCAAAAACAATATTACCATAACCCAAAATAATGGAGGGTCTGAGTTTAAAATCAAATGTACACAGTGCTTTCCCTAAAGCCTCTCATAAGATTGAACATTCACAAACTAACAATCTAAAAGGGTTTGGGTGAGGTATAGAAGGATGATGCATTATGCATATTAAGGCTAATGGCGATATGCTTCTTTAAAAATATATTTTTTTTGTGAGGTTTTGAGGCAGAAGGAAGCGGTCGATTTTTCTGATAATTTTTTTTTAATTTATTATAAATTAATTCAACAATTTTTATATAAAAATGTTGTAACTGATATCACTTTAGTTTTTAAATCCGTGAGATTTCAAAAAGAACTGAACAATCTTCAAAGAGTTGGGAAGAATAGCTGGAGGGAAATGATAAGAAGTCTAGATATTTCTCAGGTGAGCTATAAAAGTACTGATGTCATCAGTAAGATATTTCTGCATACCCCATACGTATCAAATAGTGTCTAGACATGTGCTTCTCAGCCCTGTCCTCGGGTGTCCAGGCCAGCTTTTGGGAATAGTCAAGAGGTCTAACCCAAGCACAAAGCAGGCTTAATCCTGAAGAAGAACATGTTTTTTTGTTTTTTTTTGTCTATGTAGTGCTGAGATTTACAATTAGTGATAAGGCTACAAAGACACTTGTATGGTAAACACTATAAGTACAGCAAACATACGATTATGTACATTTTATGTGTCTGCCATATTAGCAAGTTCCACATCTTGCTTGGCCCAATGGTAGCCATATTTGTCTCAACAAAAAAAAAAAAAAACGAAGGACGGCTTCATAATAAATGCCAATGATGTTACTCCCTACAAGAAACCGTTTCAGTAGGAAAATATATTAAAATAAAGAAAATCTATTTTGAATCCACCTACTTGTCCCAAGTAGTTCAAGAGACCAATTGTCATACATTGACTGCAGGGTAGCAAAGAATTCTGGGTACTGAGAATGTAAACAACATGGAGACACACCAACCAACCAAAACTTAAGTAAAAAAAAAAAATACTGGTAATTCAAACCGCAATTACATTGTGCCAGTCTATCACTCTACTCAAAAGAAAATCGGTGTGGTTCTTATAAGCTAGGACCGAATCAATAAATAAAGGGACATGGTGATACAGTTGTACAGGAAGCATAAAGATGTATGTTATAGCTCATAATACTGTTGGCTCATTGAGGCTTATAATTGATTAACAAAACAGTTTGCTTTGCAAAATTTCAGTACATCAATATTATGCCATATTTTCATCTTACTCAATAACTAAATACAGAATAATAAAAAAAAGAATCAGGCGATCTTGAATAGAACAACAGGAGGTTGTTAGGATTTGGTGCTTTCACCACTGCGACCTGGGTTCAATTCTAGTCAGGGAACCAAGATGGGATCTTGCGTGTTTCATACACGCCACTGAGGTCAGAGTGAGAAGTGCTGTACACCCCTCCCACTCGTCTGTCACAGGCTCTGTCCACTTACGGTGGATTAATACAGTTACAACAATGGGGGGGGGGGGGAGAGACCAGAATGGGGGACCGGGGCATAAGAATGGGCTACCTGGGGGGAGAGGGGCATTGTGCCTGATTTGCTGTGGTACATAGGGTCACAGAGAGCTGGACACATTTGAACAACTACATAGCAACAACGTGATATTTTATCTGTACTTACTTTTTTATCTGAATATGCATCAAGAGCTTTTTTCACCACTGTGTAGAACAGATAATGTTCTAAAACCAAATATCTGATTACCAATAGGAGAAAGATGTTGATGTACTTTTTGGCAGAGTAAACTCTTTGGCAGTGTTAGATATGCGTACTGAGCCAGATATGTTCAAGTAGATAATAAGGGTTAGGAAAGACAGTTTTTTGTTATTTATGTAATCAAATCCCCATGTCAAAATAGCATGCCCAGCCAAAGTTACATGTCTAGAACATGCATACAATATGGTATTATTCAATATCAGTACTATAAATACTAAACTGCAGAAAATTAGTAGAATGTATTTTATGTCAGTTTACACACTCTTAATGGTGCATAGTCATTTTTAGAAAGCAAAAAAATAAACACAAGTTTTAGATTTTTCATGTTTCTGATCAAAATGTGGTTACTGTATTCCATTTTTTTACTAAGCCTGCTCTGGGACATCAAAAATTCAGATTTCCCCCCAAAATGTTTTAATACTTTGTACAACAAACACTCCCTCCTCACTAGCCCAGAAGCAGACTCCTTGCTCCAGGAAATGCAACCATATCACTCCAAAAATGTAAACACCCACTGAGAAACACAACGTCCACTTGTGTATCATAAATTCTACCAGAGCTCAGCAGAGGCATCAATATTTGTTATTTTTTTGTAATTTAAAACTAGCTGTATTACTTTTTTCCTGGTTAACTGTGCCCATAGTTAGACTCAAAGCTTTCAAACATGTCTCTTTCCATTGTGAAGTGGTCTTATAAATAACATCTGTATAAAATGTCACACATACATTCTGACGATTGGAGCATATTGTTGTGATACCTTATTATTGGACAAACATTTAATTTAGAGTGACAAGCTTTCAAGAGATGCAAATCTTTTTCAAGTCAAAACCAATGCTGATTTTACTAATTATTTTTCTTTACACTGGTGGAGAAGGTAAACAAAAACATGGAAAAAAAGTGCGGAGAAAAAGACACCATGAAACATAACACGGGCAGAGCTAGCGCCGGTAAAGTTGGTGCAATGCACCGGGCCCAGCTCTAGGAGGGCCCAGTGCAGTCTATTAATTTTACTTTTTGTATTATTTAATTTTTGTGTTTCTGTAGTGTATGGGCCCACCTTTCCCACAGCAGCCCTGGATCCTGCCCCCTGCATCTCATGGTCCCCTCCACCTCCATGATGGCTGAGTGAGAGGAGGTAGGAAAGATGTGATGAAGGACCCTGGCCTCTTGGTGATCCCTTAAGGCAGGTTTGGGGAACACTGGCCTTTGCAAAAATACATCTCTACATACAGGTTTTTCAGCATTAGACTTTTTGCTTACTGTACCAAATAAGTTCTCTCTATCATTATAAAAAATTGCCCACACTAGAAGAACTTTTATTCTGACATATGTGTGGCCTTCATCTCATCTTCTTTCTCTGTTGATAAAGGTTACTCCAGGTTTATTAGCACACACTATTCCTCTCTGTTTATACCAAATACTTGGCCATTAATAACCTTGGAGGTCGGAGAAGGCTGGCCTTCTTGCATGGGAATTTCTAACCTCCTAGAGTTGACAATCTCTGCCCTAGAAGGTTAGAAATGTGTATAGTCACGCTCAGTATTGCTGTGTGTTTATTTTCCTGGGAGGTTTTGAACGTAAAATGCTGATTTCATTAAAACATCTGCCAAAATGTCTAGCCAGCTGCACTTTAGTAGTGTCTCGGGGAATGAGGAAAAAAATAAGCACAGAGCCATGGCGTTCGACATGTAAATGAGACGGAGCTCTTTATAGTGTCATCCTGAGTCATCCAGGCAATGTGTGCGTGGTAAAACGATACACGCTCCACTATGGATGCAAAAGATCAGCTTTATACTGGAGAGTTTGTTGAGATTTATTTTAACTTTTTAAAAGGTTTTTTAAGGTTATCAGCAAAGACCTTTAGCACTTAATCAATTCAAGAAAGAAAGAAAGTGAGAGAAAGAAAGAAAGAGAGAGAAAGAAAGAGAGAGAAAGAGAAAAAAGAGAAAGAAAGAAAGAAAAAAAGAAAGAGAGAAAGAGAAAGAGAAAGAAAGAAAGAAAGAGAAAAAAGAGAAAGAAAGAGAAGGAGAAAGAAAGAAAGAAAGAGAAAGAAAGAAAGAGAAAGAAAGAAAGTAAGAAAGAAAGAGAAAGAAAAAGAGAAAGAAAGAAAGAGAAAGAAAGAAAGAGAAAGAAAGAAAGTAAGAAAGAAAGAGAAAGAAAAAGAGAAAGAAAGAAAGAGAAAGAAAGAGAAAGAAAAAGAGAAAGAAAAAGAGAAAGAAAAAGAAAAGAGAAAAATAGAAAGAGAGAAAGAAAGAAAGAAAGAGAAAGAAATAGAGAAAGAAAGAGAAAGAAAGAGAAAGAGAAAGAAAGAAATAGAGAAAGAGAAAAAGGGAAAAAGAGAAAAAGAAAGAAGCAAATGAGGCATGTGAAAGAGAGAGAGACACACACACGTGTTAGTCCATTGATACATTGCAGTAAAGAAGGATACTCAACACCAAGACAAAAACAGATGTATTTCTCCACAACGGTTTATGGTATATTTGCCCAATAAGAAAGTTACCACTGAACACTACCACGATATGCTGCATCTATCAGAAGTTGACAAATGTATCAAACACCTAGAAGCCAGCCAGCTTAGTTATGATTGAAACATTTTCTAGGAACCAGGTTGTGGATGATATATAGAAATTAAACTTGAATATGTCACAGCAAGAGCCTGACAGTAATTTATAATGGCTAAAGCAATGGTACCTCCTGAGTCCTACATCTATTTAATACAGGGATTCATGCATAATGCAGGGGTTGACAAAACAGATTCAATTTAGGAGCCAGCCAGGATTATGACAAGCCAAACATCTTTTAGGAACCATTGAATGGATTACATATAGGAATTAATGTATAAAAACTAAAAAGTTAGGAGCTAGCTGTACAATGTTAGGAGCCATGGTTCTTTGGCTCCTGTGATTCATCAAGCCCTCGTATAATGTAAATGCACTCTCTCTCTCACTAGGAAAAATAACTAAATATAAAATATATTTGTAGACAACCTAGTATACATATTTATGTATCACATGAACACATTTCTCTGCTTTCTGTGTTTTTATGACACATAGAGCACCCTTTTTTAGCACTGCTATTTTCTTCCTAGTACCAGCTGCTTCCACAGACTATTTTGGACTATTATAGTAAAGCAGACTGCCATGTTATTTTGGCTGCTGTGCAGCTGCCGGTAATGTATAGTGCATGAATGCTCATATGTTGTTTCTTATTGCATATCTCTTATGAGGATTTCCAAGAAATCCTATACAGCTCTTTAGATAGCTTGGTCTGACTATGAAACAGCACAGATTCCCAAAGGAAGATCTGCAGTATATGATTCCTGTAGCATGGCCTAATCATTTTTCAGATACTGCATACAGAGTTGGAACTTCTACATAATATCCAAGAGAAGTTGCTTTTATCCTACGGTAATATAGATATTGCTATTGCTTATGTAGTCCACCATATAAAAAGGGACAATAAAAGGGATAGGAGAGGCCTTGGCTGGGAGGAAGGTCTAAATGACTTTGAGAAAGCCTGACTGGTAGGCTTATTAAAAAAAAAACGACATTGATCACCAGAATTGGAGTTACCTGATGTTATATGGAAGGTGACTCTCCTTCTAAACAATAATTCCTCTTCAACTGCTACCACCATCATTCCTCAGTAAAGTTCTGGATCAATTTTTAGGTATATATATCTCAGATTTGGGTCTGGGAACAGATTATTCCAATTTTAGTTCATTCCTATGGAAAAATGGATTCTATAGTCTTCCCATTCAATAGCCATCCCTCAGGAACAGATTAATGATGAAGAGAGAGGTTCCACTGTATATTGATTTCTATTGAAGCCTTAAACGGCTATATACAATTCAGTTTTTTTTTCTCATATTGTTATGTTAAACTACAGTAACAAGAAAGTAAGTTTCAAAGTGCTTTCTGATAGTTTTCCAGGAAAAGCACTGGAAAATAAATTTGTTGGAGGGAGAGAGAGAGAAGAGTAAGTGGAAAAAGATGACAAAAAGTGAAGCTGGAAAGTGAAGAATGTAAGCGAGAGAAATAAATAGATCCTACATGTGAGTAAGTTGTGCAAACATACTGCAAATCCACTGTCCAGTTTTAAGACCTTGCATTTTATTATTACTCAACTGTAGGAGAACATTGGTGGATCATAAACAAAGCGATTGATTATATTAATTAATTGATTTCATGATATGGAAATAATCTGCCTTCTGGTCAGATTAAGCTTCTGGAATTCCTAACGCAGAAATGCTTGTAATAGAGTATTAAGCACCTGGTTTACAACATTAAATAGCGCAAGAGGACAATCAATCAATACAGAATAGGGTTTAAGATGTGGTTTAAACAGCCAGCCCCTTAATATCCAAGTGTGAACCGTTTCTAGCAGGGACTCAAACTTTTGTTATATTCCAGAAACAAGTTGTGAAATATACCAGACAGACAGAGGAGCTGCAGTTTCATACATATATGGCGCTCAAATAAAATAAATACAAATGTGATGTTCTTCAATGTACATTTCACAGCAACATCTTACAATAATATGAAGTCAACTCTAAACTTTCAGCCATATGGCAAAGATTAAAAACCTTTTTCTGTCTAATACACAGATCCAAAAGCAGCAGAAACACTCAGCAAACCGAGTATGCGGAAAGTTAATCAAGCCCCATTCATTCGGAAAAAGTCTTTCTTAATATTGTGAAGCCCGTTTCAACAGTAATTGGGCTACATCTAGACTGAGCTCTGCGAAAACATGATAAAGATTATATACAGACTTACCTTGTGTAACTCATTTCTACAGCGAACGCCGCATTGGATGCAATATATTTATAGAACTGGCCCATATTTAAGATTACCTGCTTTTCCTGAAAGAACCAAGGTAAAATAGAGCACTAGTTTTTTTCTATTGTAAAGAAAGCCTAACGAGTAAGACTAAATTAATTTATAAACACATTTCATAAATTTAAAGGGCCATGTTAGTGCCCTTATAACAAGAGCTAGATGTTTTATTGATCATGAATAAAATTCATATTAAGTGATTTTAAATAATTTAAAAAAACAATATCACCATATTAAACTTACTTTCAAGCATTAGATTTAACTGCTGCTTGTCTGCACCCACAAGTTCAACCGGGAAGGCAACTCAGGCTGGAATACATTTCTAAATTGTCAGGCACAAGGTTATAGTAACAAAGTGCTATTTGTTGGATGGAAACTTGCCTGTGTTAAATCGATTTCTCTTGGAAAACATGTTGTGGCTGGAAGTCAGCCTATGATTCATTATTCAGAATCAAACTATCCACTATATAGTCAGATTGTTTTTAAAACTCTTTAGACTTGTCTTCCAACCAGACCCTCCATTACCCTTTACTCTCATAAGGGTAGAGATCAACAAGACAACTGGGGGCTAATACTCTAAATGTATTCAAGTAGGTTTAATGTTGATAACAACATTTTTAAATCACCGAATATGAATTGTATTAATAATTGCATAATTTAAACATCAGGCTCCTCTATTAAGGGCATTATAATAGTCATTTAATTGTCTGAAAAGCACTGTGATGATGTTGTCGTCATCTTACATGAATGAATACCAGGATTAGTTAAGAGATGTTAACCTAGCAGAACCACTCTTAGCCTTGCTTGGTTTCTTGAGGAACAAAAGGGAATAAAAATCTTCACCCAGGTACATTCCTACTTCCCACCCTTAAGAAGGTAGGTAGGTAATCCATGCTCTGCATTATTGTGAAACAAAATATTTATAAAGTGTTTTCAAACTGTCATAATCTGTGTAAAGCATCTCAGGAATAAGGATACACATCAAGGTACAACAAAACTATTTATCCTTTAGAAATTGAGTTTACTTTTCCTTTCTCATGTCTTTTGCTGTCTGAACTGTCAACAGTCCTGTTTAATCAAGAAGTACTTAAAGAAAATAACTATTTGTAAGTATTTTGCTTTGTACAAAAGAGCAAATAGTTTTAAAAAGAGTATCTACTGGTTATATTTTCTAGAGCTCCTAAAAAAATATGATTGGTGCTGAAGATTCAGATTAAAACGTCTTCAAGGTTTAAAGTACTGTCAGACAGGTCCTCTCAAGCCAAGCAACTGTCCTATTTATCACCTCATAGAACCATTACATCTTTTGGGAAACAAGTGCCTTCTTGTTTCTAGAAACATCAGAAATATTTAAGCAATCCTCTATTCCTTTGGATACATACTGGGAAAAGATCTGCGAAGTCATAGTCATATTTATATATATATATATATATATATATATATATATATATATATATATATATATATATATATATATATATATATATATATATATATATATATATATATATATATATATATATATTCATATTCATGAGTTTTGCAATATAATTTGATAGCTTTTGTATTGGACAAACGTCTTATTTATAATGACGAGCTTTCGAGAAGTTCAACCTCTCTTTATCAAGTCTAAAGCAATACTAACATGAGATGGAACCCTCAGTTTTAATAAAAACAGCAGATGCAGATAGAGTGGAGACAGCATCTGACATCAGGAAAATACATATATGGGGAATAGATACAACATAGTAAAGGAAACACATTGTGTATATAGACACATACATACATACATACACTATATATATATATATATATATATATATATATATATATATATATATATATATATATATATATATATATATACACACACACATACACACATACACACACACATACATATACACACATATACACACAAATGAAAAAGTAGAGCACTGTAATCTACAGTGATATCTTTCCTATTGGACAAACATCTCATTAAGGGTGCCAAGTCTGTTATGGTGGAAGAAGAAATTTATATATATATATATATATATATATATATATATATATATATATATATATATATATATATATATATATATATATATATATATAATCTCATATAATGAGACAACGAATTGCCCAGTCCGGTACAGATTAAAAAAAAAAAAAAAAAAAAGGGCACAATCACCAAGCCAAAAGGAAGTGTGGAAAACAGCCAGCATGAAAGCTCACAGGCACAAGCAAGTTATTTCAATACAAATGCCTTTTTGCTCAGGATTTACATTGCTGCTAAAGCATGATACACACACTTCACAAACATGCAACACTTTTCCAAAGGGTTCCTGGAATTCCCTGTTCCTCATCAGATTCTGATTTCTGCAACTCTGTATTTTCGTACAATAAAAAAAAAAAAAATATTCAATGCAATGTCTCTAGGAGCCAAGTTACTGTGCAATTTATCGCATCTGGCAGCTGATGATTTATTTTCAAGTAAAATATAGTGTTTCTCTTAGTGACCTTAGAGGAAGCATTACATGTTTTTGGAGTTATTTAAGGGCCACATATGTTGGACCTCTGGTAAAGTCATCAAAGGACATGCCTAAAACAACAGAAAACTTGATGCATAACAGAAACTTTCTCAATGGCAATTGTGATAAAATGCCTAGTAAAATCCTAGGTCTAAAAACATGTCAGCTTTGAAATATCATTGCACGGGAGCGCCTAATCTCTTGCTTTCACCACCAGCTAATTATGTTCTGCAATCTGCCTTTATCATAAAGAAAAACCATAGCGTTAAATACTGAGAAAATACACACAATATGTACAGCATAAACTGGAGCCTAACAAGGGACCATACTAAATCAATAAAAAACTGAAATGGAAAAATACTTGGTATGTGTAATATTTTCCCTGAAGGATCCTGCCTACACCAGTCAGTCAATCTCTGTGGAGTGTCTGTCACGGCTATCAGTCAGATACAGACAATGTGAAAAAATGCTGCTTTATTGAGCCTAATTTACCTTTAGCAACATTTATATTTTGTACGACACCCCGGTGTGAAGTTTAGTTACTGCTAACATTTAGTTACTTCAATGTGACATTCTACAATGGGATTTTGGTGCAATGACTGTCAGAGTCTGGGGCATTTTGGGGAAATACTGTATAGGAATGGAATTTGTGGTTATAGGAACAAAAGACTAATTCTGTGTATTAAAGGAAAGGTGACACCTAATGTTAAGATGATTTTAAATCCAAGTTGCCGTGCTCTGGGCTGCTGCATTGTTGTGCTCATCGAATATTGTTGTACATTTATGTACTTACATTTTAAATAGTGCTTTCATCCAAAGTGTTTTACATTACAGTACTACCTACTATAAATGTTGCTAAAGGTAAATTAGGCTCAATAAAGCAGCAGTAGGACTGCTAGGAAAAGGAAGAGCATAGGGTGTTGCAACAGGCTAGAGGCTCGATTGAGTTCATGTGTATGTCATATCATAGAATGGAAAGATAGTAGAGCAAGGATAGGAAGTTAAAGGAGCACTTGATCAAGCATGGCCCAGATGGTGGATAAACCAATAATTATGCTTGGCACCTGATTGTAGGACAACAGGCCACAACATGGGTTTGAAGAGAACAAATTAAGCAGATTCAACAACGAAATTAGAGGTGCTCAATCTGAGAATGGACAACACCTGAAGTAGGTTTGTCCTATAGGTCTGGTTACCTACTCCGAGAGCAACCTCATTTAGCCACTTGTGTCCTTCACAGGGAGAAATATCCTGTAGTATATCAGTCTGGTCCCACTCAAAAAGAGTGATCCAGCCCCGAAATACCAGGTAATTCTACCCTGAACAGGAGAAACAGCAAACCACAGACGCGTTTCGGCCTCTGTGGGCCTCGTCGGTGAGGTGCAGCTGTACTCCAAAAGGCACAGTGAGCAAGGGGTCCACGTCTGGTTCCACCTATCAATTAAGCAGATTACAAACATTTGAACAGAGGAGCCTGGCCTGAGACGGTACACCGTACACCCAGAACCCCTGTCCAGGGCCTACTGTGGAGGTGCAGCCATACCAAAGTAAGGTAGGGACGAGCCCAAACTCCCCTCACCATCTGCACTGTGACAATACACCATTATGAAACATAGCTAACATAAACAACTAATACAGCACAGTCAAAACCACAAATCAACCCCCAAGTTATTATTTTTTATATACCGCTCCTCCCTTAGCCAGCCACAATATCGCTTCCTGCACCAAGTCCTGTTTGGTCAATGAACTCTTGCCTCCAGCCCAGAAAAACCTGGTCAGCCTCCAGGGTCCACCAGTAATGCCCTAGCAACAGGAATTAGATGCCAATTGGGAACAGATTTTCAATAAAATTCCCACGTGACTACCCAGAAAATATTTGTTATTATTGTTTATTTGTAATGTGCCAACATATTCCGTAGTGCTATACATAAGTTGAAAACAAGGCAAAACAATATTAACACATTACAAAGGATGGAGGGCCCTGTCTTTGAGCTTAGAATCCAGTGACCATAGTGCTTTCCCCAAAACACTGTGCAAGATTGAAAACTTGCAGACTTACATATCAAATACATCCCAAAAAAATCAACACACTTCAAAATGACAACTAGATTTTAGAGCTTAAAGGATAGAACGGTTCAATGTAACACTTTCCTTTACGGTTCTGGTAAAGCCTTTCTCCTTTACATATTTGTTAAGTATTGTGATCTTAGTAAAAAAAAACTAAAAACAATTCACATATAGTATTGTGGGAAATGTAGTCTTTTTTTTTTTATTGCAGAACAAAAAAAAATGGAATATGGATATTTGCTTAAATTAGGTAAACATTAAGTTTTCATGGGTATACATCTATAAAGTAGCATATAAATGCCATGCTTGCAAAGTGAAAACAACATTTCAGATGTCTTTTCATGTCTGTTCATTAAGTCTATATAATTTGCACTAGTGTGCAGAAGAGGATGTCTCTGAAAGTAGACAATACAATAATCATTAATATAAACTGGACAACCCATATGATTATTGCAAATGAATTGAGAATACTGTCATCCAATCAGGGACTGCTGCAACAGTTGTGAGTGGCATTCTCTGTAGAGAAAGCTGTGTTAGAAGGGCAGACATATGCTATAAAGGGGTCATTATAAAATGGCTATTAGATTAAAGAGTAAAACATATTGTGAGCTCCTTCGCATCTCCCCATCTCGTTTCCCAGAATGCAGTGCAAACACTATTTCTTAAGATTCTGATCTGGAAACTGGTTTTCTGGCTTGTCTTTAGACATGCAAATTAACTCACAACCATACTATTTTGTATAGAGAACAATGGATAATGGAAAATAAAAGAGGTGGGTACAGGCAGGTAGAATTTGGTAACAAAGTTTAAAGTTATGTAAATGATTTTAACGAGTAACATACTAAATCTACTGCACATTCCTGAAGTTTGATGGGTGTATAATACGAGCATTTTCATAAATATATGGCAGAACACTTAGAAAGTGTATGTGTTTATATTCATGGTTATGCACTGAAGCTGCCAAGCTATTTTATATTGATCGTTTTTATCTCAATGCAATCTGCTATAATCTATTTCACTAAATACACCTAAAGAGCATGCTATTGAAACAAACAAATGATCGCTCTATTACGATTACTTTTGTATGTTTAGTCTTTCAGTCTTGTCCGACTCTATGGACCCTATGAATTGATAAGTCTCTGGTTGTGCTCATCCATAAGGTTTTCTTGGCAAAGATACTGGGGTGGGTTTCCAGTTCTTTCTCCAGGAGACTGCAATTTGTCTTACCTCTCTGCTACGAATTGCCCATTCACCACGACAAGGTAGTGATCCAGAAGAGTTAATTAATTAAGTAAATACTATTACAAATTATAATTTTTGTGGGAAGTAGTGCTGGGAAACATGATTTATTTAATTACTATTCCTCAATAGACTTGGGTTCATTGATGCAGGCCCTTCATAAATATGCATGCATAAGTATTTCGGATGGACTCTGAATAAACATTGTATTTAATGGTATGGAATCCTTTTGGGGCAAATTTGCCATACATTTTAGCCTTTTTGTGCAAGTCATTAAATCTGTTCATTATAGTCCAACTGCAACAGTTAATATATGCAGTCCATTGCAACAAGACTAAAGCAGGGCCTTCTTTTGTCCCCCGAGTTATTCATCTTAGCACTTGAACTGTTTACTATAACCCTGAGCATATTCACTATGAACCCAAGAATAACAGGCTTGAATCTTCATCTAGAACTTTATGTTTTTTGGTTTTTTTTTTTTTTTTAAGTTTGCCTCATGTTTATGAAGTTCAAATCTGTATATACATTTTCTTTGTACAACATAATTGTAATAATTCCATGAACCTCTCGTTAACTGGAATAAAAATGGACAAATTCATTTAAATTTGTCCTATCAGCGCATAAAAATTATGTTACAAAATGGAATGACTCCCTTGTTATTAATTTGTGTAAAATAAATGAGTATACATTATATATACACACACACACTTTGAGATTTTATATATATATATATATATATATATATATATTCATAAGACTGATCATTTACGGTGTGTGTTTTACAGCTTTAAATCAACATAATTACTACCGTTATTATATATAGATTCAGATAGAACAATTTATAAATTGTTATGGTAAAGCAAATAAAAGATGCAATATTATAAGCTCCTATTCTGTTGATATTTGACTCTTACTTCCTTAAAACAAAGATAAGGATATGGTAATGGTGAATGTGGATGTACGTGTAGGCAATAAGCGCCATATCTGGAGAGAATGCTCTAAGAATGGAAATCTGTGAAGGAATGTTTCAGAACCATTCAATCCATATTTGGAAAACATATCCCCAAGTTCCTGGCTTTGGCACTTTTACACCTATATCCTTTGCTAGAACGCTATAAAATAAAAAAAAAAGAAAGAAAATGGAATGGACTAAGTAAACCAGTGGACATTTTACAATAAAATATATTTACAGTCGTAATATAGTGTAGATGAAACCTGGTTGAAATCGAAGTGAATTACAAAAAATATATATTTCCCTAAAACAACTTATGTTTCTTAATTAGACATTTATTTATATTGTCTTATTTATTATTCCCTTTGCAAAAGGTTTATTTTCCTATAGCATGGAATAAATGTAATAGGTGGTAGTGACTTTAAAATAGAATTGTTCAATAAGTATAAAATGAGTTATGTCGGATGTCTATAGGTCTAAGACTAGGGAAGCACATTTCCAACAGGCACTGAGATCACACATTTTCTGTAATGCATTTAAAAAATAAAATAAAACAACTCTAGATGTAACCAGTCTAAACTCGACAGACCTTCATAACTCAACTAGAAATCTACAACTTATTAGGAGTTCATCAGAAAGCGATCCTGACTTTGTTGCACATTTTTTAATGTAATGAAACAAAACAATAAAATACAACAGAAAACTTTAGTAATATTTAAAACTTATATTCTGACAGAAACGGTCTAACCTCAGTATACTTTTAATTGTCCAGCAATCAGCCAGGACTAAATCTTTTCAGTCTATGCATAAAGAGGACAAAAGGGACAAGAAAAGAGAATCATGTGAGGCCAAAAAAAGAGTTGTAAAGAAAGAGAAGCAAGAAAAGAGTTAAAAAGAAAGGGGGAGAACGAAAAAGTAAGAGCTTTATTTTGTATCTTCCAGTTAGTATAATCCAAATTGTAAGACAACGGACAAATTTATGGAGAGAGAAATTGTCACATTTATATGACCAGGCCTGGAAGAAAATTTGAAACAAAGCGATATAATTTTGTTTTTTTTACTCCAATTGGTCATACTCTTCTTCCTTAAGCTAACAAACTGTGAAAATTAATGTTCTTGAATAAATTAACTTACAATCTTTGCAGATAGTTTATATTTAAAATATATATACATACACATATATATATATATATATATATATATATATATATATATATATATATATATATATATATATATATATATATATATATATATATATATATATATATATATATATATATATATATATATATATAACAGGGCCTTTGCGGTGTCAATTTAATGATAAAGAAAACTTGTTTTTGTATCTTAAGAAGAAAAATGCACATATACAGAGATAGACAAAAGGCAATGCTACTAGCAATATCTCTAAGACACTCACAAGAAACCTTAATTTTGACATAACTTTCTCTGTTTTATGGGTAGAAAGACCTGATGTGGCATACCAAAACATTCATACAAGGAGCTTAAAGTATACAAAACCCACAGTGAATAGCAATTCAAATTAGCCGTAAATTGGTAAAAAAAAAAAAAAAATCAGGTCCGGCAACAAATCGGATGTTTTACAGAAAAAAGAACATTCTTGTTCAAATTACATGCGTTAAGGAGGGGTGTGTTGGCAATATAATCCGTAATTGATTGTAAATCCCTAAACAACTTGTTTGTTTGTTATTCACTAATTTGACTTGGTAAATCTCTCTTCCACTGAAAGGGTGAAAACCTGTGTTTCCCTCACTTTTGTATTATATTCCAGATTTCTGCTTTCCCAGTATATATATATATATATATATATATATATATATATATATATATATATATATATATATATATATATATATATATATATATATATATATATATATATATATATATATATATCTCTTTACAGAAGTTTTCAACACACTGGTGACTCCATATATGGAAGGAGTAAAATGGAAACCCCATGGAGATAATATTTTGATATTGAGTTTGCTTACTACTAACAATAAAAAGCATATCCCTTAACAAGTCTGTTCCACCATATATACAATTAGTCACATAGGATTAAGTTATATACATGATTCATGGAATGTGCAATTGCATAGACACAATAGGCAACATCTAATCCAACTAATTATCAATGTGTGTGTCATAGCATTAATTAGATCAGTACTTGACGACCTGTATCTAGACAGAACAGAATGAAATAAACAGAAAGGCTCGCTAAAGTAAAAGGGATGCGCAGTCTCTAGTAATAGAACACCTACTTTTTTGGCAATTATCCTAGCAAGAACTACCACAGTCACTCAAACATGTTGGACCACATGTGTTACACTAAGAGACTCTTGGCCAATAGGGATGCTGTTCTCATTGAGATTTATATACAGTGGAGGATCAATATTCATCAGCCCCTATATTTTTGGGCAAAAAAAAAAAAAAATTCTGATATTCGTACAAAAATTAAATATTTGTCCTTAAGAAAGAATTAGTCCAAAAATACAATATTCCTCCGATTTATTATTTGTCCATCCATCAGGAATAGATTAATGATGAATATGGAGATTCCACTGTATTTCCATGCAAGCAGAAAATGAGGTTTGGAACTATGAATCTCACCCACTATTCCAGTAGCTCAAGACTGATATTTTACAATATATAGTTTGTCTATGTTACTTTTTTAATTTTTATGTTTGAACCATATCAAGGGACAGAACTCAACCAACCTGCATATTCATTATACAGCTTCTTATATTCATATTGCATCCAATCAAGGTTATTTTTCTCAGAGTGTGATGTTTATTTATATAAAGAAAAAATATCTATGGTAATATAACCAATGAGTGAAAATAGACTAGAGGTGCTCATCTGAGAACGAAAAATACCTCTATAGGTCTGGTCACCTACCCAGAGAGGGACCTCTTTTAGCTCACTTGTGCCCTTTGCAGGGAGATATATCCTGTAGTATATCAGTCTGGTCCCACTCAGAAGAGTGATCCATTCCCGAAATACCAGACAATTCTACCCTGAACAGGAGAAACCGCAAACCCCAGACGTACGTTTCGGCCTTCTTTGGGCCTCGTCTGTGAGGTGCAGCTGTACTCCCTAAGACAAAGTAAGCAAGGTGTCCACATCTGGTTCCCAATGAGAACAACCCATTACCAAAATATTACAATATGAATGTGATGGTCTGTGGGCCCAAAGCAATATTTGTATGGAATTGATGTCAAATGGCCATCACATACATAGTTCTCAGCAGCGCGGGCTTGCCAAAAAACGTTGGTAACGCAACATTAAAACTTCGGGATCGAGAAGCAAGGTCCACGGTTGCGGCCAGGCAAGGAGTGCCAAAGGCGCTCCTTGCGCTGGTGGAGATGAGCACCATAGGAGCTCGTCCCTACGACGCGTATATCTTAGGCAGGGAGGGCTCATTGCAAGCCACACGATGAGCACCAAAGGCACTCAGACCGGGGCTCGCAATGAGCTCCAAAAAGGTGCTCAAAGGACCAAAAGCCTCACATTGTGTGGCAAACAGAATTGCCAGCCATACAATTTTAATCCTGTCATTTTTAATGGGCAATTTTCTAGTTTACTTCAATTTCTATGTATCTTCAGTGGAGGATATTGAATGAGTGTGATCGTGCATATAAAACAGTATAATACAAGAAAAAGAGTGCTAGGGAACTAGGGAACAAAAATTCCTTAGTGAATTTTGCTTCGGCATCTAAGTGATTTGCTTGTTGAGATATTAAAAAGTCAGCTAAAGATTTGTATTACATGGGCAAAGCAAATGATCCAAATATGGCATTATGTGAAACTATAGGTAGAAAATGTACTTTATCAACTGAATGTTATTTCTTAACTGTATATAACTGTATTATCATCAGTATTTTTATTTAGTATCTTCCAGGAAAAAGGACATTGAAATTTGTAATTTTTACCTGTCAGTGTCTTTCCGATTCGCTCAAGATTTGCTTTTATCTTTGTGCTAGAGTGTAATGTTGGCTAATAATACCAACATTTTATACCTTTTCTGTGTCAATTTAACTTTCATTAATATAAAATGTCATTGTGCTTCAATCAATGTACCACATATAATGGTCTGCCCATATTGTAAGTGCAGTCAAGTGTTTAGACAAGCTCAATCTAACTTTTAGTCACTTCAGGCGGATAACAGTTAATTTTAAGGATTTAAAAAAAAAAAAAAAAAAAAAAAAAAATACCAGATGGCTCTCTAGTCTTATATGATTTGGAGTGGCAGCTGCATTACAGCACATATGCTGTTCTTTACTAACCTTCTTGGCAGTTGTCATGTCCCAAAAGAGACATGGCCGGGGTGAAGTGAGTAACAATGAACTTACTTATTTGAGTTATTAGGAGCAATACTGCAATTACCTTAGACTTTAACACAATAGAATTTGAACTGGATAATTAGGGAAAACCGTAGAAAGACATTAAGCTGCTTGCTCACTAAATGATCCATGGTTTCCATGTTGACTACACACAATGATATAGCAGTTTCATTTGAATACAGTCATGTTTCCCTGTGCAGGTAAGAGGGTAAATAAAGCCCATGACATGCTTGAGAATACGGGGAGACTTTTTTTTAGCTAAAGAACACAAAACTATAACCTAAAGAGCACATTTCTTTTTTTAAACGCATAGAATTTACTTACAATCTACTTAAATTAAACTGAAAAGAATATGGATCTAAATATCCAAAGTCACAAACCCATTCCATACTTAAAATTGCTAGAGGGCCTGGAATATCCAATTAATGAGGTCAGATGGAAGTTTAACACCATATTGTGTATATAAATTAGATTTATGTTTACTGGTAATCACTTAAAATTACTGTGTATTGACTTTACAATAAAAAGAAAGCACTCAGCCAATGTCGGTCTCTCCATCCATTTTTACAGTTGTTGATTAATTTGAGGGATATTTAAGCTCTAACCTCATAATACTGTGATCGGAAAATAAAAGATGCTAAAAAAAAACTATTAAATGCTTAAATTAAATTTAAAATGTTACATGATGTGAGATCACTTGTGATACAGGGATAAGGAATTTATCAAAAATACTGCTTTACATAAAGAAACATCCAATAGAAAAAAAAACTTCTTCTCCATACTCTCTAATAAACCAAAAATAATGTGAACACAAAAAAAAAAAAAAAAAAAAAAAAAAGGAAGAACATTATTGCTCTGCAGTTCATAGCTCTATCATAAATACCTCCACTGTTGACAGTGATGTCCAGTCATTCATGAATGCTGGCAATGGAGAAGCCAAGCACCATCTAGCCATTCCCATTCGGAAAATGGAGAATCGTAAAACAATATCTGCTGAAACACATACCTATGATGCAAGATAATATGCTAGGTTACTTTACTTCACTTATTTTTCATGCGAAAACAAAAAAAAAAAATATGCTTAAATATCGTCCTTTAAACAAGGAATTACCGTATTTTTCGCCGTATAAGACGCACTTTTTCTCCCCCAAAACTGGGGGGCGGGGGGGGGGGGGGGGAGTTGGTGCGTCTTATACGACGAATATACCTTTTAAAACTGCCTCTTTCTGCCCTCTTGATCCTCTCCCCTCTGATCCTTCCCTTGCCCCCATTTAGACCCCCACTGCTGATCACCCCCCATTGGCGCTTCCTACAGCACCAGCAGCATGCCTCTAAACTGAATCGCGTCGGCCGGTGCATCCTAGTGACGTCACACACGCGACGCAAGGGAAGGCTGCAGTACAGGAGGAGTGCTGGTAGGAAGCGCTGCGCGATGGGGTGAGATCAAGATGGGCCAACGGATGATCATGGATGGGCAGAGGGGAGAAGAAAGGTGAGGATCAGGAGGGTCAGGAGCTCCTGGAGGCTCCCAAATGCTCCAAAATGTGTATGTATGTATATATGTATGTGTGTGTGTGTGTGTGTGTATGTATGTATGTATGTATGTGTGTGTATATGTATGTATGTATATATATATTTGTGTGTGATGTAGGTGTGTATATGTGTGTGATTCAGATTTTTTTTTCCATGTTTTTCTCCTCTAAAAACTAGGTGCCTCTTATGTGCAGGTGCGTCTTATATGGCGAAAAATACGGTATATATTTTCTTACAATAATTAGCCTTTGTAAAGAACATGGATTTTATAACATTGTCTGTCAGTAAAACACAAGTGAATTGATGATGTCATAGCTCATGCTATTATATGTTCGAATTAAAATGGCCAATTTGTAACAGAATAGATGACTGTGTGTAGAATCACTCCCATCATTATGTTAAAAAGCAATGTATTGTTTGGAATCTAATTGTACATGAGACACACTATAGTAGTTCTACAGCTCTTTACAGTGATCCTGCCTTCTCTTGCAATGGAGAAGTTATCTTGGCATGAATTGCCCGTGAGCAATATGAAAGGATGCTCTTACTTCCTACACAATAAAGCAATCACGGTGTAATAAAACAGAATATATTGTAAAAGTCATATAGATGGAAAGCAGATGCACCAAGCTGTACTTCAAACGTTGCTCATTTTACATCCTCAGTTTACCGTTTACGATTATCCCTTACATTGCCATTTTCTTATTGCTATTATTCTGAGAGCACATTGAAATGCTTCCAGAAAATAATAAATCTTCTAAAATAAATTCTGCTTCACTTAAATCTTTTTTGTTTCAAGACATATCTGGTAATGATCCAAGTGAGCTCTCCCTGAGACCATTGGAAAAAAAATTAAAGCTGGAAAGTGCAATTAAATGCCTTTTTTCCAAAAGCATTCTAGTTTTAAATGTAAAAAATAAATAAAATGTTGATGCATCTGCTGGACCATGCAGACATCCATGAAAAAAATAGGAGGTAGTTAAAAAAAATTGGAAAGTTAGATTGAGGATCTTCTTCCAAAAGATTTGTAGTTCCCAGACATATAAATAACTGAAGAAACAGGTTTGAAGGTTTACACAGAAGAAGAAATGGACACAGAGGATGACACGGTCATCTATTATTATATGATATTTTAAAATATAAAGTGGATGTATAGAGAAAAATCCCCTTCTGGATCGCTACCTTGTCATGGTGAAGGGGTTTGTGTACCTCAGTGAAACTGTGAGCTATACCATGTAGGGTCACCCAAGATGGGCAGGTCATAGCAGAGAGGTCAGACAATTTGTGGTCCACTGGAAGGGAAACTGGCAACCTACTTTGGTATCTTACCAAATAAAAGCTTATGGATGAGCACAACCAGACACAAGATGTGCTGTCGTGTTGCAGTCCATATGCTCACGGAGAGTCAGACACTACTAAACAACAACATAGACAAAAATACAAGAGACAGACATATTACTTTGTGATCTAATTGATGATCCCACTGAGCCATCTCTTCAAATGAACCTCCATAAGTCAGCATGACAAAATGTATATATAAAAGACTTTAGCTCTAATGACTGTTTTTCCTAAAGCACCAACAGACATACCTGTTACTCACCTCAGCCTTGTAAATCACCAAGTTGGGGAGAACAGAACTGGTTTGAGCGGTTAGGACGCACAGATTCTGAACTGTACTGCACTCATAACTGATACTATCAGGGTCATAAATTACATCACAGATAAGGAATGGCTGCCACTTGACTGTTGTCAAGGGTGTACTTGCACATGTCAGAAATATACTAGAGAATGTCTAGTATTGTGCAAATCAGACTACCACCACTCAATGCCCCTAGACAACAGCAATTAAGAAAAAAACAGATTTGCTAGTATGAGAGGACTGTATAAGCATATTAATATTAATATAATCGTTTATTTGTATCACGCCAACATGTTCCGTAGTGCTAGAAAAAGGGTCAAGTTAAAGGCAAAAAACCATAGAAATATTAACACATTAAAAAGGATGGAGGGCCCTGTCTTTGAGCTTAGAATCCAGAACAGTATCATTAAAGGAGTACATTTAAGGACTAATCTACAATAAAAACATATGAGTGAAAACTGAACATAATTAAACAGGACAAAGGTAATAAATTCAGCTTTTAATTAAAAAAAAAAAATGTTCATGCATCTGCTGGACCATGGAGTCACCCATGATACATGGGTGGATGTTCTGTGTCCTTACAGTTCTGGAGAAATGTAGTTGCATTTCCTGAAGCAGCCCGTTTAGACTTTTTGGATTATAATATGTACCTGGAGTACATTGGAATATTGATTTAACCAACCCGCATGCATTTAGCACCTTATTGGAGTATATTATATATATATATATATTTTTTTTTTAATCAATTTGTAATAAAGTTGTTTATTTTTTGTTGTTCTTATTTGTCACAAACAAGTGCCTGTTTTCTTGAAGAACAGGGTCCTTTAAATCCGTGAATAAAAGGAGTTCTTAAATTTTTTTAATTGATATCATTATTATAGTTGTAAGAAAATCACACACAAAACCATTAACTGTAAACTGATTATAATAAATCCCCAAAAGGCAAAGTAACTTATAATCATTAAATGTCAAACACTGCAATTTGAGAAGGCCGTGTGACAGAGTCCTGAAAATTGTTTGGTTTTCAGAGAGTTTTTGAACAGGTGGCTGAAACATAAAATAATTAGCGGTCCATTAACGGCAAGACTTAACGGACTAAAACCAAAGAAGTGACAGAGACAAATAAAAACAAATTGCTCTCTATTAATAAAATGTCTGGGAAGCTGTAATGGGGAGTCTCAAACACAGCATTTTGATCAAGTTAGCCTGAAGAGAGATCCCATATACATCACCAAACCCACAGCTGCCATTAGAACCTAGAGAATGAACTACAGCCCGACCAGAAAGGTCATAAGACCGTGTTGTTCTTTTTTTTATTTATTTAAAATTGACAGTAGTCCCCAAATTTCAGTATGTTTTAGAATTTAATTTTAAGGATTCTTTATATAATATTTTTTTCAAGGTTGTGTTTTTATATAAAACCTACCTGGGCAATAAAAAAAAAATGAAAGAAGCTCAAGCACATGGAATAGGTACAGTATTTTCTCAAAATAAAAAAAACACTTGGTAATGAGCAAAATGTATTTATAAAATGTGCTTTAATTAGTAAAAACAGTTAATGAACTCCCAACAGAATTAGTCACCTGGGAGGATTCTTGGGTGGGAATTAAATATCTATTCTAGGTAAAGGTTGCTCCAAAATTGATGAATTAAGAGTAAATGGATTAAATGGAGGTGTCACTCACAGTAGAATACCCCCACACCAGGCTTGAGGATAACTAGAGTTTTAATATTGAAACTCTACACATACACAGTATCTGCTAAAATTATGATTATACCTGCAAAATGATTTCATGTTCATGACTTGGTTGACACGGTTGTTAGTTTGTTACAGATATCATAAAGTAGTATTTCCTAAACTATGGTACTTTTAATGAGAGCCCAGACTAAGATAAACATTAACTGCCAAGCACAGGAAAAAAAAAGTAGAGAAGTGCTCAGGTTTTAAAAAAGGAACTATTTTTGTTTATCAGTTTGCAGAATCTTTTTTTTTACTCCAAATGTGGCATTATTTACTAGGTTTATTATTATTCTTCATATGGGTTACATATATTTAAAAGTTTGATCAGCAATTCTTTAAAAGGACCACTATACAATTAAATATATATATATATATAAATATATATATATATATATATATATATATATATACACACATATATATATATACACATATATATATATATATATACACACACATACACACACACACACACACACACACACACACACACACGTGTTTGAAAATTTGACTGACAGAGCATAATTAGGCAGTTTTTAAGCAGAAAAAAAAATTAATGCTTCTGCTGGAAGAGTCCAAGAAATGTAGTTATAAGCAAGGAATCCCTTCCTCGCCTTATTCCCTCCCTCATCATGCCCCCTTCACTGGTACCTGAAACACACACACACACACACCTCTCAGGATGTAATGGAACCCACAAAACTGATTTATATATGTTTTCTGTCCATGGCTTACATAACTGCTAATGTTGTTGGTTTGGCACATATTTGACAAACAAGTGTCTTCTTTCTTGAAATACAATGGTCCTTTAACACATTGGCTCTAGACATAAAATTGTTTTGTCATTGAGGCTAGAATAGTGCATCACCAAGGAAGACCATTGTGGAGACACTGTAGCTTGCTGTACAGTGTAACCATGGCACAACAGACAATTTGTGGTCATAACCTTCTTAGCTCTGAAGAGGACTTTGATGCACAGTTCTTAATTATCTGCCAATTGTGTCCCACCAGCATTGGGAAACTCTTTGACATGGTGATGAAGCAAAAGGGATTAGCACTCTTCTTCTGTTCTCATCTGTCTTCTGGAGACTAATCCTATTGTCCGGAGCCCATCCTATTCAAATAGCTTGCAAAAGTTTATTTTTTAATTAACAAGAACCATAGTCCCTTTCGAAGATCTGTGTATAGACAGCTACCAATCTAATCTCTCCGACGCTCACATACAGGTCAGTGTATAAATTAAAATACACATTTCTGAACTGGACACAGATATTGCAGATTTTACAAGCACAAAATACATTGATTTTTAAAATGATCTTATTATTCATGTCAGCTGTGATTTATTTCTGTCTGTCAAAATAGCTAAATTACAGTCAGCCACAAATAGGATAAAACACCCTGGAAAACAGTATTTTGTTGTAAGTAATAGGTTGAGAATGGCAATATTAGGACTACATCAGCATTTACTCACTGAAATTGGTGTGTAGTTGTCAGTTCATAATGGACATGGCTACGATGTAGCAGTAATGTAGTAGACAAGAGTCTGTACAGACTACCTTAGCTTGCTCTATATCAATTGGTTCCAAAACCTAGCAACACAACAAAGGCTTTAATTTAGAGATAATCTTGTGCTAATAGAGGTGACATTTTGAGGCTCCATAATCTGTTGAATGACAAAAATATCTATTCTTCATTTACACAGAGCTACTCCTAAATATGGATGATCGCTTCAGAAAACCACTGCTTTTTGGGATGGTTCAGTGGGTGCAAGCTCATATACTCTACGAGGCTCCCAAAGTACAGCCAACGCACAGTGAGAAAGGAGTCAATCTGAATTATGCTATAAGCCCAAGGGTCAAACAAATTTAAAACTCAACCAGCTGAGATTGAAACAAAAAAATAATCTAGAAGTTGCTATAGGATTGTAACCATGAAAAGTGCAGTTTTGCGTGTGCTCATGGCTGTCCTTTTCAAAGCAACATATATTATCATGGGCAGTAGGAGAAATCTATGGAAACCACAACACAGTGCTAATACAGTTTTAATACTTCTCTAGTACAGTAACCACTTTACGATCGCTACTTTGTTGTGGTGAAGGGGCTCCTGTACTTCAATTAAGCTGTAAGCTATACCATGTATAGCCCATTACCCAAGATGGGCATGTCATAGCAGGGATCAGATAAATCGATGTCGACTGGAGAAGGCACTGGGAACCCACTGCAGTATCTTTGTTAAGAAAGCCATATGGATAAGCACAACCAAAGACAAAGACAGATGCATGGCGTGCTGCGTCCATACGGTCATCGAGAATCAGACACAATTTAAGGACTGAACACACACACACACACACACAGAGTACAGTAAACATTATGGGATCCCAAGCCAAGGTGAATGGTTCATTTTGTTCTCGGGCTTCCGAAAGGTAACATAAGGGCAGATTACGCCAAGTGGTTCTTCGCTATAATAAAACAATGAATTAAAGAGCTATTTTAACTTCCCCAGTTGAGGAAATGAGAGCTGTGGATATTAAAGTGAGCTAAACTATAAAAAAAAACTATTAAGCGGTCCAAATGGGTCTGCACCTGTGTCCATCTCCTCTGCTTTACCTAACACACATGCGCTTCCTACTATTGTGTCCATAATGTCACTTACTAGAAAGCTCTGGATGGAGCCTACTAATGGCAGAGATTCACTTCCAGCTCATTTCCTATGTAATGTGGGTCATTTTGTCCTTTACCAAAGGCATGCATCTTGTAGGCGAAAACCAAATGATCGTTTTTCCTTTACAGAAGACGCATTTACAGAGCATCACTTCGAAGAAAGAATTTACAGAATGTTATAACCATGTAAAGTATTCCATTGTGGCATATTATAGGAGGCTATTCTTTCATTACATGAATCACAAGGATGCAGTGATAAACTGTGCTATTCTAAAACATCCCAATGGATTTGATTCTTGTTTCATTACTCATTAAAAAAAAAAAAAGTTATTTTCTCTCTCTGCAAATTAATCATATCATGAACCAAACATTACAAAAGGTACAAAGCAATACGTTTCAGCTAGGAATCATGTACTAGAATAATAGGCCATGATTTGAAATTAGAGGGTATAAGATTAAGAAGTAATTTATAGAAGTACTACTCCACAGATCGCTCTTTAGACAAGTGGAATAACATTTTATCAGACGGTGTCAGGAGAGATACAATGAGGGAATTCAAGAATGCCCAAGGGAGTTATTGATAACACACAAATAAAATCTGCAATGTGAAAATTATCCCCTCTACATTGCAACCTCATTAATATCATATTAAAGCTTCAATGTGACAGAAAGACTTCTCTCTTCACATACGGGGTTACACATTAGCCAGCAAATCAATAATTGGCTGATGACCTTTTTTAAATGAATTTACATTCCGTAGTGGTCAGTCTGTTACTTTTTCTTAATGCATGCAAATAAAAAATATCCTAGTGCAATTGGTTATCTGTTGCTATCTTTAGTTATTCAGTGCATGAACAACCATACATTGTGCTAGACATTCCCAGAATATCCAGCATTGTTTAAATACTGCACTATTTTGCAAATGAGTATGGTCAAATATTAATTAGCTGCACTAATGAGCTAATAAATAGCAGTCTGCTTGTCCGTTTCATATTTTATCTCTTCAATTACTTGCTAAACTCTTGTTTCTTCCTTTTGTTTTATTTATCCATTTAGATTGTACGTTTGCGAGTTTTCAATCTTTTAAGGGGATTTAAAAAACAACAAAAAAAAAAAAAACAGACACAACACACAAACCACCATGAATGTAAGATTTTAAAACTCAAAAGACAGGGCCCTCAACTTTCTGCAGTGTTTAATATTGTATTGTATTTAACCCCTGTACTGCGATACAGAATATGTTGGAGTTTTACAAAAAAACTGTAATAACAACAATAATAATAATATTTGTTTCAGGTGGTAGCAAAAACAATGTACTTCAATATTTTAATTCAGTTAGGTCCCTCCCCCAGACCTATCAAGCACTGAGCTATAATGTAGCAGTTTTACCTACACAATGTAAATGTTGCACAAACAATGAGGAATATCTTCACAATTATTTATTATATAGGGTTACATTGAATATCCATTATTTTAATGCTCTTTAAAAGGGAATGGAAGGCTTCAGGGTTTTACTAGGTATGTCATTTACTTTTATGTACTTGTGAAGCTGTTTTTACAGTCTAAAAAAAACAAGCAGTAGTACCTGCTTGGGTCTGTCCTCTGAAAAGTCTGTGCCTTCATGAGTTGTGGTCACATACTAACCAATTAAGGACAAAGCAATATCCTGCAATATACTGCTGTCATATGATCACTGATTGGCCAGTATGATACACAGCACAGTAGTACAGATTCTGTGTCTTTATGAGCTGTAGAGGGCAGATCCAAGTATGTACTATTTGTATTATTTAGTCATTAATACCAGAGCTTATACAGGGCATAAAAGTAAATAGATACAGAAGTATATTATATACCTAGTAAAATCCAGAAACCTTCCATGGGCCTCACCTGTTGAGGTGACAGTATCATTTTAAGTTTATATGTATTGTGTTTATAAATACATAAATGAAAATTGTTTGGCAAAAGTAGATGGCTCTTTTGAACCATAGCTGCCATGTTTGTGGCATTCAAATATTAGAATACTGTCCAATCAACTGTCCAAGACAACTAATAGCAACAGGAGTTGGAAAAGATAAACAAATAAATGAGTGATGCCGATTCCCAAAACCATATACCGTATTGGTCCGAATATAAGCCGCACCCGCATATAAGCCGCACCCGTAAAGTTCAAGGGGAAAAAATAGAAAAAAAGATAGCACTCACATATAAGCCGCACCCGTAAAATTGGAGAGAAAAAGACTCTCAAAGTGATCAGCCATTGCAAGAAACAGGCTTTTTTTGCAGGTTACAGGCTTTACAGGACGTTAGAATCACTAAAACCGTAAATCGCTATTCAATACCGCAGTCTAAAGCACTAAAATCGGCACCCTTAACTCGCAATCGAGCATATCGGCAGTAATTTTGCATTCGCGAATAGAAGTCGCACGCGTTACAAGCAAAGTTAAAAAATCGTCAATGATTTTTTTACGGTCGCGAATATAAGCCGCACCCTTAACTCGCAAGCTCAAAAATCGGAAAAAAGGTGCGGCTTATATTCGGACCAATACGGTAGTTTGGCCAAAAACTTAAAAAATTGGCAGTAAAAACAAAAACATGCAATTCAGGAAAGTCGGAGCTCCTTTATCAACTTTGGTCATTGGAGCATCAATACAAAACATAATCATGAAAATGAAGAAACACACACAATAGAGCTTTACCAATTAGCGAACATTATATTAAATATAATGCATTGACAATTATTTCTCAAAAAAAAACAACAAAAAAAAGCTTAATTTTCCTGTTATGTGTAACAGTCGCCTGGCAATTTAAATGCATTGTGGTTTTGTTGAGTCGCCAAGAGAAAAAGCGGTGTCAAAGAGAAAATGGCCTGTCGTCAAACTTGTAAATCTGACAGCTATGCTTTTAGAAACCGTATATTACCATTATAAATTCCTCTGAGAAAGTGCTTCCAGAATGTGGCTTTAGCTCCATGTGGAAGAGGCATTTCCAGTACGACAAGTCAGAACCCGGCACACAGAGAAGGCATTTAAATGCTTCAGGGGAATGAAGGATGCTTTTTTAGGTATTTAAATTATAGAGGTCCATAAACTGCAAAATTTATGACAGTGGAAGATTGTACCAGTAAAAAGGCAAGAAGAACTGGCAAGGGGCTCTTAAATCTCAAGGTCAAAATGATATGTTTGCTGCGTTGCCATGTAATTACCATCCAAATCAGCAATATATGCCTACAGAAAATTGGATAATGAAATGTTTTGAGAAGCTCTGTGGCTAAGCGGCTCTCAGAATGGGGGTTTATTTATCAATCACTCTCACAAACAGAAAATAAATCTTGTGCATCTTCCTGTCTCCACTACATTAATAGCTCTTCTATGTCCTAAGGAGAGGGAACCACAAATAATCACTGGGGTGACTTAAAACGGCTACATGCCAAGTAAAGTTTAAAGTTATGGAAACTGAACTTTGATTTGAGAAGGTGTACATAAGAGATGTTTCTGTATTTGAGGAAATATCATTAAAAACAATTATTTTTGTATATGCAAGTTAAGTTGTTCAGTTGTACCTGACTCTCTGTGACCCTATGGATCACAGCACACCAAAAACATATTGTATCTGGTTGTGCTAATCTATAAGGTTTCTATGGCAAAGATACTGTGGTTGCCCGTACCTTCCTCAGTGGACCACGATTTGTTTGACCTCTCTTGAATGACCTGCCTATCTTGGGTGACCCTAAATGGTATAGCTCACAGCTTCACTGAGGTGCACAAGCCCCTTCACCATGACAAGATAGTGACCAAGAAGGGGATTAAATGATAGTGTCCCTTTAAAGGGGCAATGTGGTCAGTGTGTTCAGTATAGAGCTTTGAATAACTAAACTTGATAACTGGCAAATAGGAACATAAATAAATCAATACATCCTTTGCATGTTTCTATTTTATACTCTGCACTGTGGGTTCCATCTTCTTTTCGGACCAAACTCTGCCTGCTACTTTTGCAAACTAATGAGCTAGGATGGAAGATTTCCAGGATCCTGGGCTGCTAACAGTTGTACTTCTAACTCCTAAATATTTTAAGCATATTTTGTCTCTATGAAGGACTTCCAGGATTATAGAAACAGTCTGTCTGGCTCCTATAAAGCCTTACAAGCTCCTAAGTATTCAATATTTTGTCCATACATTTCCATTGTGTAGAAGTGTTCTCTTGCATTCGCCTACAACTCCAAAAAGGTAATGAGCAGAAACTAAAATGGTACATTCCACAGCTGCATAACTGAACATAAAAAAGTAATACAATTAGATGTAGTATTCATTTGTGTGTTATAAAACATTTAGCCTATAAGCATATGCAGTTCCTCAAAAGTGTAAAATGTAAATATAGGACTACAATGGTTCTTTATAGGCCCAATATCATGTACTGAGAAGGATGGAGACATGGCTGAGGAGTCAATGTGGAAGATTAGACAACACATAAGAGTTGTGCTGGCCCCCCTAGCACGCAAAGCATGCTGGGAGTGTTTTGTAGAGACAAAGATGGGTTCTTAGAAGCAGGATAATGTAAGTCCTGTTGAAAAAGATGTGATGAGCTTTGCTTCAATAGTGGAATTGAATCTGTGTTCTAGCCGAAATGGGCATCTCCTGATGGCATAAAGTCTAAAAAAACAACAAAATGTTTTCTGCTGTCATACTATGTCAATATGTCCTATTAGCCCATCAATGACTACCTGCCTTGTTGAGTGACATCACTGAATTCAAGCACAAATAGATAATAATATGAACAGGCTATAATTTCACATTATTAAAGAATGATCTCTCTACAAAGCTGGAGAACAGAAAGTAATCTTTAATGCTATCTTTAGATATGAACCAATTGGTAATTTGCGCACTGCACAAAGAAACAATGAATAATGAGTTGACATGAGTAGGACTATTCAGATCCATTATATATATATATATATATATATATATAAAATCATTATTGATTATCCTAAATGGACAGGAATAAATGCATTATTTGTGGGGCTAGGAGCTGGCACAGTACTGAATAGCATTGGCAAACGTGCAGAGACTCTCCGGCACCTACATGTACACACAAATCTATGTGCGCTCGTATTACATGGTCTAGTGTAGTAGAATTAAAATGTTTTGTTTCTTGCACAGAGAAACATTTCCCAGATTCCAAGGACTGTCCGGAAGGGAAATCAATGTTGTCCGGTTGACTCTTACTTTGCAAATGCTATTTTTAAACTGTGAGGACAAACCCAGCTGGGAAGTATCAAATGTACTGTTTATGTATTGTAAAAGGCATGTGCATTACACTACTGTGCCTTCACTCATAGGCTCTGCAGCAATAATTCTCTATTTTTGTATAATCATACCAATTCAAGGTTATTTAGTTATAAATGTATTACATTTTTATATACCATGTCAGAGGTAGACAGAATATCTACAACTTTGGAGCCAGACAGGCTGTTAATAGGAGATTTTAGGACATTTCCATTATAGTCAATGATTTCTTTTTGAGGGTTCAGGTAGTACAGGGGAGAAGTAATGATGAATGGAAAGTGAGCGATGACATTTAAAAAACAGTATGCAAAAAAAAAGGACTAGTAGTGATTCAGAGTTTATAAGATTAAAAAATAAAGAGCAACAAACAACTTTTGAGAGACACAGTCACAGTAAACCCTACGCTAGGTATAATAATCATGGGCTACATGCTTAATGTGTTTAGAAGGATCTTAAAAATCACAGTGGGCTTCATTCTCTATATTACTACGATGTGCACAATAGGGATTCTTGTAACACCTATACATCTTGTCTCCGTACAACATTTTACAGTTTATGGTGGCAATGTGTTTTGATAAGATTTCAAAAATGTTTTACCATAGGAGGAGAACCTGTTAATATATATATTTTTTTGCCTATCTGATTAATGCCCTCCTTGCACGGTCCGTGAGTTTTGGTGGGCAGCCGTCTCTTGGCAGGTTTGCTGTTGCGCCATGTTCTTTCTTTCTTTGGTTATTATAGATTTGATGGTGCTCTAGGGGATCATCAAAGATTTGGATATTTTTTTTTTTTTTTTTTTTAAACCTAACCCTGACTTGTACTTCCCAACAACATTGTCCCTTACTTGTTTGGAGAGTTCCTTGGTCTTCATGGCAGTGTTTGGTTAGTGGTGCCTCTTGCTTAGGTGTTGCAGCCTCTGGGGCCTTTCACAAAAAGGTGTGTATATTTAATGGCAGATCATGTGACACTTAGATTGCACACAGGTGGACATCATTTGAATAATGATGTGACTTCTGAAGGCAATTGGTTGCACCAGAGCTTTTTATGGGCTTCATAACAAAGGGGGTGAATACATACGCACATGACAATTTTCTGTTTTCTATTTCTAAAACATAGTTTTATGTATATATTTTTCTCATTTCACTTCATCAACTTAGCCTAAAAGTCAAGGGGGGTGAATACTTTTGCAAGGCACTGTATATATTATACTGGCATTTGGAATAATAAAAGCAGGTTATGATAATGTTACCCCTATGTATAAAATGCTAAGGCAAAATTCTATGTAAATAGAAATCTCCTTTCATCTGAAATAAAAAGCAAGAGAGATGTATACCCAGAAGCATATAACAGGCTTTTGCAGATCTTTAAATCCGGACAGCATGGAAAACGTGGACAAGCAACAATAAATCATGGTCTTTCCAGTAAGTCATGACTCTTATCAATTGGGGGAAGAATAATGAGTCATGGCATTGACACTCTGGGCTGCTATAAACTGGTCTCATGCCCAAAGCATTACTAGTCCTCATAACACATCTCTCATGAATTATCCTCTTTTGCTTCACTTGACAGCGGAGACAATACGTGTAATAAAAGTAATGTTTTATATCAATTGGCACGGATCTATTTTCTAAGTTGGAACCAGTGGCGATTACCATTATCCAGCCCTTCAAATAAAGTTGAAGTTCACTTTCAAGATTTATAGAGCATTGTCTGAATTCCTTGGTGAGCAAATGGTTAAAATTAAGTTTTGCTGGGGTGCAGATTCTGACCATGTACATACCAAGTAGTATTACGTCTACTAAGGTGCAGCGCTATAACAAGACCATATTTTGGTATGCAGAAACTAAGGAGGTAAAGGGTCACAAAAGAGGTTCCAGCTATAGTAGGATAGTAAAGCACTAATAAAATAGGAACTTCTGCAATTAGAAGCCATTAAAAAATGTCATTTAGGAATAGGAAAACCAGCTATTGGCTGAAATCAATAGGTCATACAACCAGTCTAGCCTTGTTAAGAGCACCTAATTACTTTCAGGACTGAAGAACTTTAGATTAATGGCTAATTTTCTTTAAGGCTTCTGAGGTATTAATCTGCAAACAGTGAGACAATGTTGATAACTTAGAAGCCATATGCAAAATCAATCAATCCATTAATAAGTAAATTAGGAATTTAAAAGAGGAGGATCTCTTGAGCTGAGCAACAGCCCAAATTCAAAGCATTTTTTATATAAGTAAAATTACCAAATGCAAATAATCATAGATTATTGGTATTTTACTATCCTACCAGGATTGTGACATCTGCATTGGCAACAACAATGCTAAATAGAGACCCTACTGCTTGGAGTGATTCAAAAGTGTATCTAATAAAAAGGGACAGGAAGTATGTGTGTACCCAGCTTGGCTACCCCCCCCCTACAATATTGCTAGATCACTTGCCGAAAATAGTGTGGGGAGGGAAAGTGGCCATTATGAGAGTGATTTTGTGTCTTATATGCTGAGAAAACAGTTAGGTTTTCTTTTTTCTTATTAAAAAGACATTCTATTCAATTAGTGTGAGCAAAATATTAAAGGGCCATGGCAAATGTAGCAATGTGAAACGTTCAATACACAGACATTTTACATCTATTGTAATAATTAAAATGAGATACAGAAGTGTCCTTCATCATTTAGCCCTAGTAATAGAATTGTGATAAAGGGACTATAAAACAAGGACAGGACCATTGCAGAGCTGGTGATGAGGTCTATGTAGCCTTGATAAATACATTTAACAACTGATTTTATCACACTATGTCAATAATGGTATAAGAATATTTGTATGCGGACATCAAGCCATTTGAATATAGTAACTGAAAGGACCACTGCAGTTCGAGAAAAAAAACAAAAAAACATTTATTTGTTTTTATCTAAAAAATGTTTTTATGTACAACATAGTTTTTAATTACTCTGTTTATGACTATAGGTATCTATTTTGTATTTGTTACATCCTTTTTGAGAGCTGGGTCATCATTCTCAGTTCAGGAGAAGCATCAAAATTGTATTTTCTAACTAAAAACTAGCTTTATTAAGTGTTAATCAGACTATATATATATATATATATATATATATATATATATATATATATATATATATATATATTTATTATTACATGGGTTTATATTGTTTTGCCTTTAGAGAGGCCACCATACGGATAGTGGCCCTTCTATGACTTATTCAGATGTGATAGTATCCAGTATTCACACCTTTTAACTTAAGGCATCCTTATGTATACATTACATCAAAGCCAGTTGTCCTATGCCCTTATGTATTATAGAATCCTATAAATGGTTTTATATATATATATATATATATATATATATATATATATATATATATATATATATATATATATATATATATATATATATATATATATATATATATATATATATATATATATATATATATATATATATATAAACACTATCAAACATAAAAAAAGAACATCCATACAATAACATTAAAGGTGTATTTAAGTTTCATGGATTATGAATGCATCAGGAGTACATTATGGAGAATCAGTAGTGGATGAAAAACATTTGTTTGCATGAAAGAAATACCAAATTACATATTATTAAAACTTAAACTAAAGTTTGCGAAATCCCTTGAGTTTGCTAGCAGTTGCTTTAGAGAGAGTTAACACCTCCAGAAATCCCTGCTAAATATTAGCATAAAATTCATGATTCGTTTTGACCAGAGGCAGATCCTTTGTCACTTGAAAGATGCAACTCACCACTGCTGTGTAGATCTCTGCATTGTGCTGCTGTTGGATTGGATGTTAGTAAAGGCTTAAAAACCATACCCAAATGCAGTATTTCTAATGGTAGGTACACTGTGCCTATGTGAGCAAGTTTTGCTTTTAAATAAAATAAATCTGTTTGTGTATAGCATGACTCCATGTAATGTGTGTTTCTGAAATAGGCAGTAAGTGTTAGATTAGAAACATGGAAACTTAGATATACCTTTAAGAGAGGACAGGCCTCACCTCACCAGTGATAAATCTCTCACTTGAGTAAACAGGGCCCATTATATAGCACTTGCCGGTTAGGTCTGACTTGGTAGTTTATCATATACCAAATTGTAATGAATGGACCACGAATACATCCCAGAATATGATAATGACTTTTCATGCACATTTGTACCAGCAGATCAAAATGATCAAATATCACAGAGTGCCTGACAAGGAAAGTATACAGAAGCCTGTGTGCCAGGCTGAAGATACACTTTGGTGTATTTATATTTCCTATAGGTATTCCAATACCAAGCTCAGGTTTGGATTAAATAAATAGAGAAACCTTGGAATAGACATTGAACTCAATAAACTGAAAGCAACAATGCAAAATGTGCTGTCGATAAGAAGTGCGACCTGCACGGCTGGAGCTGCATTCTTGTGAAATTGAACAAATGACATGAATACTGAAATAGACACACCAATCCAAACAAATCACACTGCTTCCCTGTGCTCTGCATGGACGCGCCAGCATGGGCTTAACCCTGTACTTGCAACACGTCACTCTACAATACGCTCTTCTAATAGCGGCAAATGTCATCAAACTTCATTTACTAAAATGTTTTTATACAGAAGAAAAAAAAATACAGATTAACCAGGTTCTATTCTACCCCATTTACTAAGAAATGTAATCCACTCACTTTATTAAAATTACGTTTTCCTACTCTTCTTATTTTTGGCAGATCTAGGGCAACAGAAGTAAAAAGGATGAATGTATTGAAGGATGGATGGGGCAAGTAAATATTAAATATAAGATATAAATCCCTTTTCTTCAAATCAATTACACATGATGACAAGTTTTTGATTATATAATATAATAAAAGACTGAAGCATATTTGTTGTGAAATTGAAGCTATTCATCATCAGCAAAATGATAAGCACTGCAAATTATGCAAGTGGTTCTCTATAATACAATACGGATCACAGATTTTATATTGAAATGACACTATAGAGTGGTTATTTAATAAGATCTGATTTTAGATCACAAATCCTCCTAGTAGAAAACCCTGGCTCCAGAAGGTTTAAGAAGAAGCCATGCATTTATACACACGGTGCATATGTATAGACTAATTACAGTAAACAATTGCCCCAAGGAACCGATCTGTCACTGGTTAAGGCCCACTGGCTACTGGATTTATAGCGTGAAACTCATTAAAATGCCTTCACTTACAAGCTACCCTTTTCATTGGGGAAACTAAGGAAGACCAATACAAAGGTATTTTGGTTTGTGAGGGCTGTATATTTATCTCTCCAATAAATACTGAGAGAAAGATCAGGGTTTCTTGTTATGGAGACTGAGTATGGGAGTATAACAAGAGTATATATTTACTGGGGAAATCTCCAAAATGCCACGGTTTGAAGGAAGGTTGTGTCTAGCTCCTCATGTTGTTTTCTACAGAATATATGTCAATATGTGTGGAGAGAGGGAAAAAAAAAAGAGAGAAAAGAGAGAGAGAGAGGGGAAAAAAAAGAGAGAGAGAGAGAGAAAAGAGAGAGAGAGAGAGAGAAAGAAAAGAGAGAGAGAGAGAGAGAAAGAAAAGAGAGAGAGAGAGAGAGAAAGAAAAGAGAGAGAGAGAGAGAGAAAGAAAAGAGAGAGAGAGAGAGAGAAAGAAAAGAGAGAGAGAGAGAGAGAAAGAAAAGAGAGAGAGAGAGAGAGAGAGAAAAGAGAGAGAGAGAGAGAGAGAAAGAAAAGAGAGAGAGAGAGAGAGAGAAAAGAGAGAGAGAGAGAGAGAGAAAAGAGAGAGAGAGAGAGAGAATAAAGAGAGAGAGAGAGAGAGAGAGAGAAAAAGACACACAGAGAGAGAGAGAGAGAGAGAGAGAGAGAGAAAGAAAAGACAGAGAGAGAGAGAAAGAAAAGAGAGAGAGAGAGAGAGAAAGAAAAGAGAGAGAGAGAGAGAGAGAAAGAAAAGAGAGAGAGAGAGAGAGAAAGAAAAGAGAGAGAGAGAGAGAGAGAAAAGAGAGAGAGAGAGAGAGAGAAAAGAGAGAGAGAGAGAGAGAAAAGAGAGAGAGAGAGAGAGAGAGAAAAGAGAGAGAGAGAGAGAGAGAAAAGAGAGAGAGAGAGAGAGAGAGAAAAGAGAGAGAGAGAGAGAGAGAGAGAGAGAGAGAGAGAGAGAAAAGAGAGAGAAAGAGAGAAAAGAGAGAGAGAGAGAAAAGAGCAAGCGAGAAATAGAAAAAAGAGCGAGCGAGAAAAAAGAGCGAGCGAGAAAAAAGAGCGAGCGAGAAAAAAGAGCGAGCGAGAAAAAAGAGCGAGCGAGAAAAAAGAGCGAGCGAGAAAAAAGAGCGAGCGAGAAAAAAGAGCGAGCGAGAAAAAAGAGCGAGCGAGAAAAAAGAGCGAGCGAGAAAAAAAGAACGAGCGAGAAAAAAAGAGCGAGCGAGAAAAAAAGAGCGAGCGAGAAAAAAAGAGCGAGCGAGAAAAAAAGAGCGAGCGAGAAAAAAAGAGTGAGCGAGAAAAAAAGAGCGAGCGAGAAAAAAAGAGCGAGCGAGAAAGAGAGAGAGAGAGAGAGAGAGAAAAAGAAAGAAAGAAAAGAAGAGAGGGTGGGAGGGGCTCTAAACCCATTTTAGACATAAAACACAGAGTGGTGGCAGCAACAAAACCTAAGAATGCACATAAATTTGTAGACTTATAAGTGTCCTTCTTTGTCCATTTGAAACAGGGATAGGTATGTGTGTCACTTTCTCCTAAAAATCGTGTTTGGTGTGTAAACTTTATGTAGTTTCCGGAGAACTTAGTTCTGATGTTAACAGTTAATATAATGATTGTACAAACAATTGAATTAAAAAGGTTTGCAGCAATGTAAGTCATTCTTAAACTGAAAGGGTTAAACAGGAAGCATTGTTTGGTAGCAGATAAATGTTCCCGTGGTCAGTTTCCCTTCCAACTTGTCCCTGACAACTGTATATAAACATCAGAGCCTCTCTGCCGATAGAAGAGAAGGATGGATTTAGATGTCATTTTTTTGCTGACCCCGAATAACACCACTCTTGTCAAGCCAACGGTTTCCCAAAGAACCAATTGAGAGCGACCACATTTAATTGGTTGCTTTTCATTAACTCTACACGTCTACTCGGGGTTACATTACTGCAGAGCTGTCAGAATAGAAGAGACGTCATGCAATTGTTTTGACATGAGTGATAAATCGTAATGGATTCCATCACCTAAGTGGGTTAGCTCTGAAATGCCTTAGCATGCCAGAGGCGGGGAGAGTGAAAGTCACGTCAATTCCTCTTCACTGGAAAAAAAAAAAAACGAAAATACACTTCCAAGAATACTCTTTTCACTGCTGTGGTTGAATAACTACACATTATCTAAAATAACCTTAAAAAGTAGAGGCTACTACTAGAACATTACGGTCTTTAAAATCTGCGTTATTCCAGTACGGACATTTACACAATGTTCTTTTTTGAGACCTGTGAAGCTGGCAGAATTGCTGGAGAAAATTGGTTAAAGTCATTTTAATTTAAATCTGCATTAAGCTTGCAATGAAATATCAGCTATGTCAACTTGTTGATACCAAGGGATGAGTTAAAGGCTACATAGGTTTACTTTAGCAAGGTGCCAACGCAGTCATGTTATAACCAGAGCAATTAAATAACAAATAACCCACTGCAGAACAGTCAAACATGAATATTATAGGAGATGGGGGAGAGTCTACTAAAGATAATAACATTTGAATGTTTTGCTCAATCTAAAAGGCATATACTAATGTGATGTAATTTGTGGTTGTACTTCTACATAGCATGATTTAGAAATTAGCTTTTTTTTAATTTTTTTATTTAACAGCAATGTTATTATCCTTATAAAATGTTTAAGCACTACTACTTGCAGAAATAATGTGTACATCCTAACAAATATCCTAATATTAGATTGTGCCATCACTCAATTGGGCCCAATATGGTTAACCTGCCTATGATTGGCCAAACGAATTATGAATGCTATGCTAATTTTAGCAAGATTTACAGGGGTGTTAAATCTGCTTGCAAACTCAAGAGATTTAGCAAACTTTAGGGTAAGTATAATAAATGTCTATTTTAGCATTTTTCTTTCCATGAAGAACAAAAAAAGTTTGCATACCCTACTAATTCTCCTCTATCGGATGCATTCATAATCTAAAAATGCCTTTAAGCGCTTTTCATAAGTTGCACAAGTGTCAGAATCACAGGAGAACCTAAAAGATATGCTGCAGACTCAAAAGCTCTTCTAATGAGCTTCTTACAAGAAACACAGCCATAAACTAGCTGCCACTTGATCCAAATCCTGGCAAGCACTGTGATTTTGTTTTGTTTTATGCGGTATATATATGGTTCATGCACTATAAGAGTGGTGGGATTGCTCAATAACAGAGCACTTGAGTATGCAACTCCTAGATCACCAACAATGTCACTTGCCAGCTGTGTATGTGAAGGATGCCTATGTTCCAAAAAAGAAACTGGTATGCAAGCTCTAGTATTGCCAAGTGCAATCTGCCCCCTCAAAACAATATGTGCCAGGGGTGAAGCAATCAGCTTCCCTTTAACAAAGATCAAGTTAAGTAATTCAATTATTAAAAATATTAATGGGTTCTGACTGCGTTTAAGCATCCGGCCCTTTAACATTTATAAATACACTAGTCATCGGTTCTTGTTCAGTCCTTCAGTTGTGTCCGATTCTTGATGACCATATGGACCATAGCACCCAAGCACTGAAGCGGGTTGCCAGTTCCTTCTCCAGTGGACCATGTCTGACTTCTTTGCTATGACTTGCCCATCTTGGGTGGCCCTACATGGTTTAGCTCACAGCCTTATTGGGGTACACAAGCCCCTTCTCTATGATAAGGAAGCAGTCCAGAAGGAGAGTCATCAGTGGTCATGCTTATATCATGATCTTACTGATTAAATGAAAGCCAAAATAAGCTTAAATCATTATCCTTAAATTGCTTATGTTAAAGCCAATTAGATATTGGAAGATATAATCATTGGGTGTAACTCTATACAGAATTGATGGTGTCCACTGACTTAGTTGTCGGCACCTATAGCAATAGTATATCAAGTAAGGATTTAACAAACAATCACAATATTGAACTTAGCTGGAATTTCTCTCCTATTGTGAATTCCTTGTAAGACATCAAAAGGCAGGTATTTCAGTAAACACTCAAGTGCTTTATGTTACGTTCACTTTACTGTAGCTATTTCCTTTCTCAAACTAACCAAATCAGTGTTGGTTGAGACGTTAATCAATGTATGGAAAGTCAAGAAGCAAATCAAAGTATGTTACTCTGCAACCTTTTTCACCTAGAAATTCTTAAAATGGGAGTTATACATTCTCAAATTAATGTAATAGATAGAGCAATGAATGGGGTGTGTAATTATATATATATATACACACATATATATATATACACACATATATATATATACACACATATATATATATACACACATATATATATATATATATACACACACACATATATATATATATACACACATACACATACATACATACACACAATACATAGCTCTCTCTCGCTATCTATTTTTTTTTTTTTAATCATGCCCTTCATTGAGAATCATGGCATATGTGAGTGTTTTCTATTTAAAGTAAGCAGACAGAGAGTAAAGTGCTCCCTGGCAATGACAGCCCCAAGCGACCTCTATCAGTGCTGAGTCACAAGTCTTTATCAAGCAGTTCCTTATCTAAGTAAACCTTAAAACAAAAAGGTTTTCAAATGCAAAACTGCAGGGCATGTTAACGCTGACTTGTACATAGACGTTTGGATCAAACTGCAAAAGGTGGGTGGAATCAACCTGCTAATCAGCTGGTGAATGTGTTGCATTGTTTTACCCTACAGCTGCAGGATTTGGATCTGTGAATATACCTTACCTTATAATTACTGTACGCAAACAGTAGAGTTAGTTATATGTCCATATCCAGATTCATTGCCTACAATAGCAGTAATATATTTGTAGGATTATGGGGCAAGGCATGACTGTAATATTTCCTTATCACAGCAAGAAAGGTTTCATAAAATAACAGACCTATCCTGTTTTGTGTGCGGCTTTGTGGAAGCGCGCCGCCGCAGACTCTAGGAACGTGCGCGTTCCAAGAATAGGCGGGGGTGCACTGTTTCGGCAGACAGCGGCGCACACAAAAGAGGCTAGGACCAAAATAACTTGCTTAATATAAAAAAAGAAGCAGCACTGACATAGCACCATATCATTAATTATTGTAAATTAAAATATATATATATATATATATATATATATATATATATATATATATATATATATATATATATATATATATATATATAAAAAAGCATTCAGTTAATATACAAAAAGTGTGAAATGAATAGATGACATTGCAAATCCTGCTATAGTTGATAATAATACAAAAATAAAACAATGAATGAAGTATAGACTGCAAAAACCAGAGTGCTGCAAGTAGCATGGATCAAGCAGAATTGTAGTTTTAGAAAGGACTGATCTTTTTTTGAGATTAAAGTACAAAATATTAATTGAGTGCTTTTAAAATAAATAGGCATTTACGGTACTTTATTTTATTAAGAACTTAAAAGCTCTTTTTTACTGCCTAGAAACAACTAAATAGTCCCTGTATGGGTCTGTTCACTGAGGTATGAAGACTTAGACTCTGTCAGACTGGGTGTACAGTGTCCTAGCCTATAAGGGACCATATCTCAGAGGAATGCAGATTGTTACAAAGAGATGGTCACTGATTCGCTAGTAGAAGACATGGCACAGTCAGTACTACAGAGTGTGTGTCTTCGTGAGCTGCAGATGTAATATTTGTTTGATTTTAGGCAGTAAAAACAGAGCTTGTAAACACTTCTTAATAAAATACATACAAGTAAATAGATACACAGGTATTTTATAGAACTATTAAAATCCAGAAACCTTCCATATATCTTTACACCTGAGTAATTCATATAATATTAACGGAAATAATCAAAACCACAAAAAGGACAGTTGTAACACATAGTACTTCTCTATATGTCTCATTAAAATTCAGTACAATACCATCCAGATCACATGTTCCTCAATTAAGGTTGTGATCCCTTTCTGTATTCAGATGGATCAATAATGCTATTACAGTACCTACAAACTACAATAGCTAGATTATTCCCAGACTACCAAACTCCCACACAGAAATCTCCCGACTCCTACTCAGACTAACCGTCTAATGGCGTTGTATGCAAAGCAGACACAAATGTAGAAACATTACAGGTACCGGCACTCTGCATGAAACATGACAGTGCTTTTGTTACCCGCAATGAACCTACTCATTTTGCTACATGTACAAACGGCGCTGTTGAATACTTGCGAAAACTACAAGAGAATATGACGTGGATATGTTTGCAATGGTTTATACATGTAGTGATGTGCTAAAAAGTTTTTTTTTTTTTTAAATTCTAATGTATTTGTATGACTATGCTTTTAGCTTTGTGGCTAGGGTGATCTAGTTCCACCCCTGCTTTACATAGTGCTAAATTATAGACTGTCTTACCAAACATGAAGATCTGCTTCCTTGCTCACATTCATCACTCATGTGCAGCCATTGTCTGCATGGCATGTACACACTTCAGTCTATAATAACCGATCTGACATCTCACAAAGAAACCAACCCAATATAAAGATGGCTATTAGCGAGAGCTTTGTCTTTCTTCCTCTGAGGCAATGCCGCTGCCACTGGTCATTATAACAAATTACTGAAACCTTTTTTTAATGGATGGCCTTCTTGGCAACTAATATTTTATCAGGACACAGCCAAGCCATACTTGTCAGGCTTAAAAGCCATTCTTTATGTTACAACTTGATTCTGACAGACCTTTCCTTCTTTTCAAAGGTTAATAGGGGTGAAAAGGCATGTGCACAGTTTGTTGCGGTAATGGCCACCAGGCAGATAATGTTGCTGCTAAACCAGCTGTCATGCACTAAATTGCCTACATCGTACATCCTGTATGAGAAATAAATTCATTTCTTTCCAGAACCGGACATGTTGGCACCCATTCTTTACTTTTCAAGCAACAGTTCCTGATTTTCAGGAAAAAAAGAGACTGTACAGATCAGCAGCTTATCCTCAAATGAAAGATGGATAATCTTTTAACCCTTCAGACAAATGGGTCTGTGATGCACCACTAAACTGGAACTGAATATACCATCTATTAATCTGTAGATAAAGAATGGAAATGATATGCACACTGAATAATCAGCAGCTAGACAAAATTACGAAAGAAAAGAAGAAAAACAGTATTAGAAAAATAGGACTGGCAGAAAATACCCCAAGTCATGTAGAGAAAAGTCCTAATGTGTTGACAGGATAGATTACCATGCAGCCACAATTCATAAACTAGAGGAAATGTCTGCTGGCACAGATAGTCTTATTTGTACATTAATTATTTGCCTGATTTTTAGTGGATATAAATAATAAAGATTAGTTAAAATGACTTATAGCCAAAAGTGCAGGTGAAAGACATACAGTGGGATGTTTATACGTCAGGTTTTATCATAGTGGGGATAAAAAGGAACAGAAGGGTAACACTTGGCTTCATTTTGAAGATCTGGCTGGAACCTAACCACTTCTCTCCTGGGAGCGGGGCAATAACCCTGAACTAATCCGAGCTCCCAATAGACACACATGAACATGACCATTTGGAGTAGGAAGGTGAGAAGTTATGATCACACTGTAGATTCAAAATGCATTAAAGTAGACTTGAGGTGTCAATCCTCCAATTACTTCTAGACTGTAGGAAATAAGACAGTGAACGCTTATGTAAGAAATATAGTATATAACTACCCTGCCTCCATTGTAGCACAACAGTGGTTTTATTTTACTAAAGGAGAAGTAAATATGCCAACCCCTTGATATTATAGAAAAACTTTGCTGTACCGCACATGTACATGGATACCACTGACATGTCCATGTCTTACCAGGTAGGGCTGGCAGAGGTGTGCCACCGTAATATGTCCTGCTGATTCAGCTACAAAACGGTTTTAGTGGTTTCACAAACCACTATATGCATAATTAAGTACCAGATTGTATTGCTGGAGAATGTTATAATGCGTTTGCTCAACAAAAATCAACTGTAGCAGAGGAAAAAATAAAAGTTTATTAACCTGCAACAGAATCTAAAGAGGCTAAACACATACAACGCTTTGTTGAGGTTGAAACCGGTCATAAGCCCACCAAAGTCCAATCTCTATAGAACTGCTCTGAACCAAGTCTTATGTGAACGGATCCAGAAGTAGGCAAATAAATATTGCCAGCTCTCTAAGTGAAATAAATCCTTTCCGACTCCAAGGACATATAACTGGGTAAATACAAGATATTACATTCCAATCTATTCTCCAAATACTCAGAGCAAGGATTTTTAGGCACATCTTGAAAATGCAGCCTTTAATAAAAACTTAACCTTTATTTGATATTATTTTTTTTTTTAAAGTTAAGTTTTAATAAAGTGTGCATTTAAAAGATGTGCCTTTAGTCTCCAAGAGAGTCCTATCTCTGGACATTTGGAGAATAGATAGGAATGCTGAATATATCCTATTTTTTGAAGGTATATGTACTTCAGCACACAATTTGAAAGTTAGAATCAGTATAAAATGTAACCACAACATCCACTACAACAAAATACAAACTAGATCCACACTATGGCTTTTAATTATATCCCATCAAGTCAATGTTTAACAGGACCTCGGGTCAAACCTAATGGATATTGCATGAATGATCACACATATAACTGTAATGGAAATAATATAGATACATGCTTCTTCATAGTGGACATGACAGGGATATACATCCTCTACAAACAGAATTATATAATTGGAGCTCTTCCATTGTTTTGCATATGTTCAAATCAGAGAAAGCTTCTTCACTGTTTAAGTCACTCAAACTGCTCCTTCCTATCTGCACAACATAAAGTCAGCAGAGTGTGCAGGAGAATACAGGTAAATAAATGTGCATCAAGTGACAGATCACAGCAGCTAATGAAAGACACCCTCAGGCAGGCAGAAAAAGAACCCAATTTCAAAGTAAAACAACGAAAAATGGTATGAAGTGAAGCACCCATCAGAGGGATAATGGTGTTATTTGTCACCCGTTTGACAGGTAGGGAGTGTGCAGCAGATAAAGATATACAAGAGCAGAACTATCTGGAACAAAAGGAACTATAGATAGGGTGAGATATCAGCTATGTATATACATACAGAATGATGTGTGAAGTATTTAGAGTACAGTATATGCAGAGTTATGTACTGGGTATATATACAGAGTGGGAAGTAGTATCGGGGGTATATACAGAGTGAGGAGTGACATACTGAGTGTATACACAGAGTGAGGAGTAGTACTGGGGGTATATACACAGAGTGAGGAGTAGTACTGGGGGTATATACACAGAGTGAGGAGTAGTACTGGGGGTATATACAGAGTGGGGAGTAGTATCGGGGGTATATACAGAGTGAGGAGTGACATACTGAGTGTATACACAGAGTGAGGAGTAGTACTGGGGGTATATACACAGAGTGAGGAGTAGTACTGGGGGTATATACAGAGTGGGGAATAGTACTGGGGGTATATACACAGAGTGGGGAGTAGTATCGGGGGTATATACAGAGTGAGGAGTGACATACTGAGTGTATACACAGAGTGAGGAGTAGTACTGGGGGTATATACACAGAGTGAGGAGTAGTACTGGGGGTATATACAGAGTGGGGAGTAGTATCGGGGGTATATACAGAGTGAGGAGTGACATACTGAGTGTATACACAGAGTGAGGAGTAGTACTGGGGGTATATACACAGAGTGAGGAGTAGTACTGGGGGTATATACAGAGTGGGGAGTAGTATCAGGGGTATATACAGAGTGAGGAGTGACATACTGAGTGTATATACAGAGTGAGGAGTAGTACTGGGGGTATATACAGAGTGGGGAGTAGTATCGGGGGTATATACAGAGTGAGGAGTGACATACTGAGTGTATATACAGAGTGAGGAGTGACATACTGAGTGTATCTACAGAGTGAGGAGTAGTACTGGGGGTATATACAGAGTGGGGAGTAGTATCGGGGGTATATACAGAGTGAGGAGTGACATACTGAGTGTATATACAGAGTAAGGAGTAGTACTGGGGGTATATACACAGAGTGAGGAGTAGTACTGGGGGTATATACAGAGTGAGGAGTAGTACTGGGGGTATATACACAGAGTGAGGAGTAGTACTGGGGGTATATACACAGAGTGAGGAGTAGTACTGGGGGTATATACACAGAGTGAGGAGTAGTACTGGGGGTATATACACAGAGTGAGGAGTAGTACTGGGGGTATATACACAGAGTGAGGAGTAGTATCGGGGGTATATACAGAGTGAGGAGTGACATACTGAGTGTATATACAGAGTAAGGAGTAGTATCGGGGGTATATACAGAGTGAGGAGTGACATACTGAGTGTATATACAGAGTGAGGAGTAGTACTGGGGGTATATACAGAGTGGGGAGTAGTATCGGGGGTATATACAGAGTGAGGAGTGACATACTGAGTGTATATACAGAGTGAGGAGTAGTACTGGGGGTATATACAGAGTGGGGAGTAGTATCGGGGGTATATACAGAGTGAGGAGTGACATACTGAGTGTATATACAGAGTGCTGAGTAGTATTGGGAGCATATACAGAGTGCTGAGTAGTATTGGGAGCATATACAGAGTGCTGAGTAGTATTGGGAGCATATACAGAGTGCTGAGTAGTATTGGGAGCATATACAGAGTGCTGAGTAGTATTGGGAGCATATACAGAGTGCTGAGTAGTATTGGGAGCATATACAGAGTGCTGAGTAGTATTGGGAGCATATACAGAGTGCTGAGTAGTATTGGGAGCATATACAGAGTGCTGAGTAGTATTGGGAGCATATACAGAGTGCTGAGTAGTATTGGGTGCATATAGAGTGCTTAGTAGTATTGGGTGCATATACAGAGTGCTGAGTAGTATTGGGTGCATATACAGAGTGCTGAGTAGTATTGGGTGCATATACAGAGTGCTGAGTAGTATTGGGAGCATATACAGGGTGCTGAGTAGTATTGGGTTGCATATACAGGGTGCTGAGTAGTATTGGGTTGCATATACAGAGTGCTGAGTAGTATTGGGTGCATATACAGAGTGCTGAGTAGTATTGGGAGCATATACAGAGTGCTGAGTAGTATTGGGAGCATATACAGGGTGCTGGGTAGTATTGGGTTGCATATACAGAGTGCTGAGTAGTATTGGGAGCATATACAGAGTGCTGAGTAGTATTGGGTGCATATACAGAGTGCTGAGTAGTATTGGGTGCATATACAGAGTGCTGAGTAGTATTGGGAGCATATACAGAGTGCTGAGTAGTATTGGGAGCATATACAGAGTGCTGAGTAGTATTGGGTGCATATACACAATGATGGCAGAGCCATCCTCACCTTGTCCTTCTTGGGTTGGCTCTGCTCCTCGCTCTTGCTGCCCCCTCCTCCGGTAACTACAGGGTTCCATGTGATTGCAGTGGATGTCCCGGTGTCCCCCCAGCCGCTGTCTATCTTGATGAGCCGGTGCTTGGGGGACACAATGTACTTGAGCTCCCCGGCCAGCTGTTGCTGCTGGTGCCTGGCCCCGGCTGGACGCCTCTCGCTGTTGCTGCGGTACAGGTGCGGGGAGGAGGAGGATGATGATGATGAGGAGGTGGTGTTGGTGCTGGAGCCGGGGTATGGCTCTTGGAACAGGTTGCCACTGCTGCTGTTGCACCCGGGCGCCCTGGCGCCTGTCCTCCTGCACTCTGCCTGCTGCTCCTCCATGCACATGGCCCGCAGCTTGCGGAGGGACGAGCCGGGGCCGTTGTACGGATCCTCAAAGTCCCTCTCCTTCTGTGCTCGGTATGCCCTGATCAAATCGCTCTCCTCCCTGCAGTGCCCGGGCAGTGGGGACGTGTGGTGGTGATACTGCTGCTGGAACGGGCGCTCGGTGGATCCGTTCCTCTTGTAATCCGGTCTGGGGGGTTGCGGTGGGCTCTTGGTCTTGTTGTTGTTATTATTGCCCAGGCTGAAGTACTTGTTCAGCCATTTCGCCATGATCAGTCCCTGCTGTGTGATCTCCTGCAGCAGCAGCTGATCCTGACACTCCCCCCGCGATCAGCCGGGCTCACATGGAACCCTGCACTGGTTCGGCTGGGGCAACGTTCCACGGCTTTAGGAATCTGGGTGACCGGTCAGATCAGATCCACAAACATATACGGATTACAGATCAATATATATCTACACTGCAATACAAATGCACTGATCACAATACTACAATTCGGAAAGTTAAATGCCCCCAGATCTCACTGATGAGTCACATCAAGTGTCTCCAGTATAATCTCACTATATATCCAGACTTCACCATTCATAAATCCACTTGTTACATACGATTCTCCATCCAATACAAAGTTGTAGATGTCAGTGCAAAAGTGCAACTGACAAGGAGAGGAGTTGTGTAAAGGATCAAGGGAAGCTCCTGGCTTTATCAGATCACCTCTTGCTCCTTTCACTTGTTGATTCGATTCCCAACAGCTGTCGATTCTTGAAATGAAACAAAAAGAGTCCAGGAAATGTTCCAAAATAAATAATAAAAAAACAATATCACAACGTGGTGAAGTTATTTGGTTTAAAGGGAAGTATCTTGCAATGTAAAAGGAAGCACGTTGTACAGCAGAGCTGGTGACAGCTGCTTTGGCTGTGTGTTGTGAAACTGCTAAACCAGAGCTCACCTCTTGCTGTGATTGTGGGGTGGAGCAAACCACACAGGCCCTCCTCTGCATGGTGGGAACTCCCACTGTACCATGGACAACTCCCACCAATACATACACAGCTCCCACTAATACGTACACTGCTCCCACTAATACACAGCTCCCACTAATACACAGCTCCCACTAATACACATCAGCAAGGTACCAAACTCTTATTCTTACTTTTGGTTCATATTTGCCCCTGATCAGTGCATTTTCCTCTCTTATTCTTACTTTTGCTTCATATTTGCCCCTGATCAGTGCCTTTTCCTCTCTTATTCTTACTTTTGCCCCTGATCATTGCCTTTTCCTCTCTTATTCTTACTTTTGCTTCATGTTTGCCCCTGATCATTGCCTTTTCTGCTCTTATTCTTACTTTTGCTTCATATTTGCCCCTGATCATTGCCCTTTCCTCTCTTATTCTTACTTTTGGTTCATGTTTGCCCCTGATCATTGCCTTTCTGCTCTTATTCTTACTTTTGGTTCATGTTTGCCCCTGATCATTGCCTTTCTGCTCTTATTCTTACTTTTGCTTCATGTTTGCCCCTGATCATTGCCTTTTCCTCTCTTATTCTTACTTTTGCTTCATATTTGCCCCTGATCATTGCCTTTTCTGCTCTTATTCTTACTTTTGCTTCATATTTGCCCCTGATCATTGCCTTTTCCTCTCTTATTCTTACTTTTGGTTCATGTTTGCCCCTGATCATTGCCTTTCTGTTCTTATTCTTACTTTTGCTTCATATTTGCCCCTGATCATTGCCTTTTCTGCTCTTATTCTTACTTTTGCTTCATATTTGCCCCTGATCATTGCCTTTTCCTCTCTTATTCTTACTTTTGGTTCATATTTGCCCCTGATCATTGCCTTTTCTGCTCTTATTCTTACTGTTGGTCCATGTTTGCCCCTAATCAGTGCTTTTTCCTCTTATTCTTACTTTTGGTCCATCTTTGCCCCTAATCAGTGCTTTTTCCTCTCTTATTCTTACTTTTGGTCCATCTTTGCCCCTAATCAGTGCTTTTTCCTCTTATTCTTACTTTTGGTCCATCTTTGCCCCCTAATCAGTGCTTTTTCCTCTCTTATTCTTACTTTTGGTCCATCTTTGCCCCTAATCAGTGCTTTTTCATCTCTTATTCTTACTCTTGGTCCATCTTTGCCCCTAATCAGTGCTTTTTCCTCTTATTCTTACTTTTGGTCCATCTTTGCCCCTAATCAGTGCTTTTTCCTCTCTTATTCTTACTTTTGGTCCATCTTTGCCCCTAATCAGTGCTTTTTCATCTCTTATTCTTACTCTTGGTCCATCTTTGCCCCTAATCAGTGCTTTTTCCTCTTATTCTTACTTTTGGTTTATCTTTGCCCCTGATCTGTGCATTTTCCTCTCTTATTCTTACATTTGGTTCCTTATTGCCCCAGATCAGTGCTTTTTCCTCTCTTATTCTTACTTTTGGTCCATCTTTGCCCCTAATCAGTGCTTTTTCCTCTCTTATTCTTACTTTTGGTCCATCTTTGCCCCTAATCAGTGCTTTTTCCTCTCTTATTCTTACTTTTGGTCCATCTTTGCCCCTAATCAGTGCTTTTTCCTCTCTTATTCTTACTTTTGGTCCATCTTTGCCCTCAATCAGTGCTTTTTCCTCTCTTATTCTTACTTTTGGTCCATTTTTGACCCTGATCAATGCCTTTTCCTCTCTTATTCTTCGTTTGCTTCATTTTTCCCCTGATCAGTGCTTTTTCCCTTATTTTTCCTTTCTTATTCTTACTTTAGCTTCATGGGTGACAATGATCAGTGCTTTTTCCTTTTTTCCCCCTCTCTTATTCTTACTTTTGCCCTGGATCAGTGTTTTTGGCCTCTATTTTTAAGAATAGAAAATTATATATATCTTACAACATTGTTTAATTATATTTTTATATCTAACCTACTCCAAACCTAAAAGTGCTACTTACACCTCTGCTTTGGAGCAAACGTCACCATATGGCTTTTCCAATGTATTTCATTATGGCAATTTGTAGCCCACTGAAACTTTGCCAAGAAAACTGTATAGACAAGGACAACCAGAGTCACAATGTGTCTGGCGTGCTGCGGTCCATAGGGTCACGGATAGTGAGATACGACTAAACAACATGTTTTTTTTTTTAGATTATCCTTAAATAGCATGAAAAACTGTCTAGATGTTGTGTTATCCATTTTCTAAAGTTAATCAATCCTGGGAAATTCCAGGCTGTTGTATTTATATGCAAATGAGCAGCTCACACACATTAATTAGTTGCATTGATGTGCTAATTAGGATTGCATTCTGCATATTTGTCTGACATATCTCTACCACTCATCAAATACTCGGTCACCTCAACAAGAGGCTGATTTAAAGAGTATTAAAAACTTATATATACACTGTACTAGCAGTTTTTTACTATAATAAATAATGTTTTCAATATTTAGCATTGATTTTGCGGATCCTGGATGCTAATGTGTGGCTTAATATGCTCATATGCGTCTCAGAGTACTTGATAAGGGAGGGAGAGGAGTCTAACTGCCAGATAACATTGCAGGGGAAAAAACTAATACAAAAAAAGCTTTTTAAAACAATAAAGCAAATAACATCTAAAGTCAGACATAATTTCTTAAATATTAGGCAGGGTTTACATTCATACATCCTTAGAAAATACATAAGAGCCAGGAAACAAATGGAAGTAATCCTAGTTGTGTGTTTTTTACCAAGCTTGCTTTTAATGCCATTTTTGTTCATATGATGTAATTACTTATTTTCCATGCTGAGAATTGCTGTTGCAGTGAAGCTCTTCTCAGGATAAGAAAGTGGAAAGAGCACAAAATGTTCCTATCCACCTATTTCAATAAAGCACATATAATAATAATGACAGTGTCTATCCTGTATTTACTACTACTACTGCCACACCAAACACATATTTGGACAAATATTTAGGAACCAGAAGTATATAGATAATTAGATATATAGACAACCAGATAGAAAGGCAATTAGATGAATAGATAAATAGATAATCAGATAGATAGACAGACAATCAGATGTATAGACAGACACATAAACAGATAGACAATCAATCAGATAGACAGATGGACGCATAATCAGATAGACAGACAATCATATATTTATATATATATATATATATATATATATATATATATATAGTCATTATATAAAGCTCCATGTGCACATTGATGTAAGGGATTGTGAGCACATATATTATGCCAGCCATCATTAGACCATGTACCCCTTTATCTGTGTCTGTACAGTATGTTTGTATACATCACATTGGCGTGACCTCCACCATGTCCCTGTATTACAGTCACTCACCCATCTGTACCTGTGTTTCTACACATCACATGTCCCTGTACTGCAGTCACTCACCCATCTCCTCATGGCTGGGTCTATAGCCCGGCTCTGGGCCTTCCCTGCCCGCCTGCCATCCATGATGATTTAGAGCTCAGCTGGGATGTAGGTGACTATACGTCACACGGTCCCAGGGGCTGTATGTGCAATGCAGCAGCACCACAGAAACACTACAAGTGCCTCAAATAGCTAAAAACACAACACAACAACAACTACACGTTTCTTAAACAAACTTTATTAGCAAAAACAATCAGTAACACTCACAATAAACACAATGTCTAGTCATTAACAACCCTGCAGCAGATTGCTGCGTAATCCAGCTCAGACTCCAGCAACGCAGGAGTTAACAATTTATCATGCGTAATTACGTCACCACGCTCCACCTACCAGCCATATACCATTGTCATACCACCTAAAAGAGCCGCTGAACAAATATACTGAAACATTGGCTGGACCCATGTGTGATGTCACCAAATGGGCGGGGGTTACATTGTGATGGGGCGTGACGAAGGAGGACCCAGCTACCAATGCAGTTTGACAGGTTAGATTACTTAACCTGCTCAGTGCCGGAAGGAAAAATGAACACGCTTTAATGCACTAGTCAAATGGCAGAGATAAGCAGTAATAGGGTTAATTAAATAGCAGTGGGTTGGCATGACACGCCCTCTTTCCCTGCTTTTTTTTTACTGTCGTATAAATACCGTCTGCCGCGTTTTATTGTAGTTATTGGTATGCGCAGATGTGTCAGCCATAGCACTTGGGTCGCTTGTATATGTAAGGACAAAGTGCAGGGGCAGGTTACCTTATGTGTTGCAGGAGATTTACTTAATTGATATAATTAATAGGTAATCTGACTTCCAATTTTAAAAAATCAATTTTCACCAGTATTCTATTATTGTTATTTGTTTAGTCATGTCCGACTCTCCATGACCCTCTGGACCGCAGCACACCAGGGACATCTTGTGTCTGGGTGTGTTAATCCATATGATTATCTTGGCAAAGATACTGGAGTGGGCTGCTTTTTTCTAATCCAGTGGACCACGATTTATCTGGCCTCTCTGCTATGACCAGCCCATCTTGGGTGACCCTACATGATATATCTCACAGCTTCCTGCTTCATCACTGCTGCAGTGGCGCTCAGTGTCCACTAGGTGGCAGAATGGGGGCACTCCAAGACTTTTAATTTGTTGTTAGGGTAGTGGCAGATAAGATTTACATAGTATGTGCACGCCACTACTTTACTATGTATAGGTTATCATCTGCCACTTACCCTGAACTCTTAACTCTAAACCTATCCTGTTATAGTTACAGCACAGATTCGCTGCTGCAGTGTGGTGACTAACAGCTAGATGGTGCTGCTGATATATTGCAGCGCTGCCGATTATGTTAGAGAAGTTCTAAGCTTATAATGGTAGCCTAACCCTTAAACTACCCTAACTTGCACCCTAACCCTAACAGTTTACCTATGCCTTGACTCTATGATAAAGCATTGGTATATCGGCAGCGCCATTTAGTGGTTGGTCACTGCACTGCAATGGCGGACTGGTGCCTTAACAATAACAGGAAAGGACCTAAACCTAACCCCAAGAACAAACTGAACAAAGTCTGGCGCTCCACTGTTGCGTCACTAACAAAACAGGAAAGGTCCCTTGGCCATTACTCCATTTTAAATACATTTACATTTCTCTGTTTGATGTTTATTTGGTGTCAACATACTTATATCATTTTTGGCTCCCTAAATCTACTGAAAGTGGCGCTACCATACCAACATAAATAAGAGAAATGATACATAGAATACAGAGGTGGGCACCAGATAGCACTTGGGCCATGTTTGGCCCTCAGACACTTCCCATGCAGTCACCAGCCTTTTGTATGAAGTGGGGGAGCATACACCTCCCCAACATTACACAGCCATGATATCGCTCTAAAACTAGCAAATAGCCCATTATACTCCTAAATAGTTCTCCGCATTATCTACACCTCTATTAACAATTAATTCCTTAATTACAATTTTACTTTGGGTAAAACAAAACGATTTAAAGCACTGTGAGGCCCTTTTAAGCACTAAGGAGTTACTAATAAGGCCCTAGTCTAGATAGAGTAGGTTTAGAGATATGTGATAGTGGGTGAGAGTGATTTATTTTCAAGGCTAAGTTCAGGACAAGTTACACTGATCTAGAAATGGTCCAGTGGTTAGGATTTGGTGCTTTAACTGCTGCAACCTGGGTTTGATTCCAGTCAGGGAATCAAGAGGTCACACCACCCCGAAGACATGTAGGACTAGGCCTAGTCAGTACTTGGATGGGAAACCACCTAGGAATACCAGGAGCTGTATGCTTTGGCCCACTAGAGAGGGAACTGGCAACCCACTCCAGTATCTCTGTCATGAATACCAAGTGAATCAGCATGACATGGACATAAGGATGTTCCTGGTGTATTGCAGTCCATGAGGTCACAAGGAGTTGTAAATGAGTAAATGATGCAAAAAAAACTTCAGAAGAACAGCGTATAATGTGACCAATTTTGCACTATACCCACTTATGGAGGGTTTAAGTTTCTATATAAACATGTTTTGCATCCTTTTTTTACTATTTTATGTATTATATCACTTTTTTTTTTAATAAAGAAATAATTATTATTTTATGTGGATTTTCTTCTCTCTATATAGTTTGTTACAGGGGGTGTATATTTTTGGCATGGCATTGTCTTTTATTGATCTACCACTAGCCAGGTTTTCAGAGCTGCTTGGACGACATTGGAATGGCTGGAGAAAGAAGGGAAGGTAGTGAAGGGGTTAACATATTCTGCCAATGAAGGGGTTAACATATTTTGCTGACACATAGCCTAACCATAATATCATGTGCCTATCCTTGAGATGTTTGTCGACCTTACTAAAACACAAAACATTTCTAGTTGTTCTAAGAAACAGAAAACACCTGATTATATGTCCTTGTACCGACTAACATGAACTGTGAAAATCGCTCTAATATCCGCCTTCTTTTGCAAGTATAAATTCTATGCAATGACGTAGCAATAAACGGAATTAGTACTGAGACTGATTGTGTGTGTCTTACATCCAGTACAATTCTACAGAATTCTGGTTGGGCCCAGTGTTTCCAAGCCGCCAACTACTGATTAGGAAGCCCCAACAAACTGGTGTCAGAAGAGTGGGATACAGAGATCGAAGTACGACGGAGTGGGTGAGTAGAGTGAATTGTGTCTATTTGCACCTTCCTTTGCTCCCACTCTCGTCGTCCTTTGTAAACTGTATACAAGTAAATAAGTTGGGCATACAATCCCTGTGGTAGGGAGAATTAAGAATTAAGAATTAAGAATTAAGTCTTTGGTAGACTGTAGGTATAATCCCTAAAAGGTAGGGAGACTCTCTAAGGAAGAGAGTGTAAAATTAGGCCTCTGGAAGGCCATATATATATCAAGGATATATATATATATATATATTATTCCTAAAGTGGGAATAGAAAGGATAAAATTGATATAAATATATACTTGACGGCTTGGTTTACAGTGCCCAAAATCCGCTTTTGCTTGCTCATTAATTTTGCTGTATTGCTATGCTGTTTAAGATAAGAAATGTTTTTTTTTATTCTGTGTAAAAACCAGGAAGTAAGGTCTCTGGACACTGTAAGACGCACCGTCTCTGTGTCTAGGTGCAACCCGTTAACTCGAGAATATCTTTCGGTACTGCCCAAGCTATTTCAGCTCAGTACAGACGAATCCTGTTCTCGGATTAAAAAACTGTGATAGCAAATAAGGTTACGTTGTCTATTGAGACAACCACCTAAAGTTTTTTTTAGAAGGATAGTTGTAAATGGTTACTTCCCAGTCTAAACCTCCCAAAGCTGTCATATGTAATTATATACACAGCGTAACATCAGGTCCCGTGAAAGAGCAAATGAGATAAGAACACAGAAATATAAAGGAACTTTTTCTTCTCTTTACATACATTTATATAATATTCTGATTGCTTTTGTTTATAAAGTAGATGGATTGTCTTGTGTTTTGCTGCAAATAAATTTGTGTTTGCTGTACTTTCTTTTCTTTGCAATACAATTGAGAAATGCAGGTTAGGGAATTTTTGTCTGTGTCTTTAAAGGCTGTAGAGATCGTGTCCACCACTGAAATATATTTCTAAAGCCGGCATATATGTAAAAAAAGGAAATCTTTTTCCAGAAATATGTAACAGTGGAGGATTTATGGTCTATCTTGTTTGTAAGTGTAAGACAGTGTGTTTATTCTATTTTAAAGCTTGCTAACACTTATCTCCGCGTCCCGAAAAAAAAAAAAAAAAAAAAAAAAAGGGCTGTGAATTTCTGTCTCCTTGCAGAAAATTCTTAAGGTCGTATTTAGTTTGGATAAGATGTGTATGGAATGTTGTTGCTGAACTTTTTAAGGTGGATTCCAGTATTTGTAGTTAAATGTTTGTGGAGAGATGTCTCAGGAAGAAGTGGAGTGTTAGTTGGGAATTATTGTAAGTTAAGTACGGGACTGAAGCAAATAGTTCCTAGAATGTTATAGTAAGTGATTTGGAAGAGAGATTTTGTATGTGAATTTGATCCAAAATGGAGTTTGTTTTTGTATAGATTGCAACTAGTAAATACGGAAAGAGAAAACAGGCAGCCCTTATCCCCCGAATTAATCCTTCTACATATATGATGTATCTGAAGTGAATGTGTCAAGCTCAGACTGACATCAGACTTTTTATACAGACTTTTAGACTCTGATACAGAGTCAGGATGGAATTGGGCTAACGTCCCTTCCATTACGTGACAATGACTTTAGATTTGTCCAGGATTTAAGGGCAATTAATTACTTAGTCATCCCAATTGCCCGATTGTCCCTGATATCACTGCTCTCATTATGGCCATTTCCCATGACGCCACTATATTTATTATTATTGATTTATCAAACGCATTATTTTTGGTCCCATTGGACATTGAGACACAACTACTTATGGTTTTCACTTTTTGATGGGTGCCAATTAATATGGGCCCGTCTTCCCCTAAGGCTACATGGATTCACCAGCTGCTTACTCACTGGTGCTCCAATACCTTGCGGTCATGGACCCGTGTCATGGTTCTGTCCCCATTCAGTCCGTCACAAGGACCTACTGTTTGGTATGTACTCCTAACGGGGAAGCCAAAAAGACAGGATTCACTCAGTCTGCTACAGCACCTAGCAGCTGAAGGTCACAAGGTAACTAAAAACAAAATACAAATGGGGGCAACACATGTTTATGATTAATTATTGCAGGCAATGGATCCTTGAATGCTCACACTATGACTCCATTTTACGTACGGCTGCTAAGGGGGACAGCCCAGAGCATATTCAGTGGACTCCAGACATGACTAAAGCTTTTGTGACCTTAAAAGTTAGCATTATGCAGGCTCCCATTTTAGGACTACCTGATTATTGTAAACTTTTTCATTTGTATGCAAGGGACAACTGTAAAACCATGGCCGCGGTCTGTGCCCAAGATCACGGAGGTAGTATGTGTCCCGTTGCATTATTTTCCAAAGTAGTATCTACTCCAGTCCAGGGGATGCTGGCGTGTCTCCAAACTTTTTGGCTCCTTGTGATGTGGCTGTACAGAAAGCACCCCCCTCCTTTCTGCCCCCCCTTTCCCCCGCTCAAGAGCAGGGATAGAGAGAAGCTGCAGCTGCAACCCAAACCCCCCCCCCCCTGCTGCATCCAGTAGTACACACTGAAAACGAAACTAGTAATAACTGATAACACATTGCAAGTACAAAGAATTGCAATGATTTTATATCTAGAGGTAATGCTTTAGCTGACCGGGTAGCAACAGTTGCAAGTGTCATTTTGCATCAGAATCTTAAAATCACACTGCCAGACATACATACAAAGATATATACAGTGTCTACAGATTCACTCTACAGTACCTAACAAAGCATTACATGATCATTTGCCTCCACCCACAGCTTCATTCACCCATTTACAAATTGATTTTACTCATATCCCAGACAGGATCAAAGCAATTGTACCTGTTGGTGATAGTAGACCAGTTCTCACGGTGGCCTGAGGCCTTTGTAACACAAAGAGGATGCTAAGACGGTAGCTAAAATATTAACTACCGAGGTAATACTGAGATATGGATGCCCATTGCAAATTAATTCTGATAATGGACCAGCCTTTATTAGTGCGGTAATTAAGGAACTGGTACAATGGCTACAGATAACCTGGAAATTCCATATCCCTTACCATCCTCAGAGTTCAGGCATAGTGGAAAGAATGAACCGCACTATTAAGGAGAAACTTACAAAGGCCACTGCAGGTACATGGGTGAACTGGCAGAAATACTTATCTGTCATTCTAGCAGAAATTAAGATGACTCCTAATAAGTCTACTAAATTGTCCCCTTTTTGAGATTCTAATGGGAAGACTATTTCCAACTCCTTGGGTAAAAGGCCCACTTGTAATTATGTCTGGTGATCTTGATCTTATAAGAGAACAATATGTTCAACAATTGATTGATAAATTGAATGGCATCTATGGTGATGTGTCTTCTCGCTTTTCCTTCACCCTCACAGGAACCAACACATCCGTTCCAGCCAGGTGACCTCGTCTGTGTCCTTCCAGCCAGGTGACCTCGTCTGTGTCCGACAACTGAACAGAGCAAAGAAGGGAGGCTTCCCATTCAGACCACCGACTACCATTGTAGCAGTAACCAGGACTGCTGTCCTCACTGACTCACAGGACATCTGGATCCACGCATCACGTCTGAAGCTGTGTCCAAAGAGGGGTGAAGCAGGTGACAAAGTCCCCGTGAAAGCGATTGAAGACAGCGATAATGAAAATGTCAAACCTACTTCTGCATCCACAGAATGGAAGAACTTTCTCCTGTTGATGTGCTTTATGCTCCTGATTTATTTACCCTTATGGACATTTCTTAATTGCCATTATGACCCAGACGAACTGGGACCATTAAAGTCTGTGGTAAACACAATAACACTCACACCAATACTAGTTCACCTCATAGGCACAAGAGATCCACACGTGATAACACAATTGTACAAAATCATTACTGTGAAAGTAATACATTACAAGGATATGCTCACTCCTTTAACATTTCCAATTGCTGGGTAAGTTCACACGTTGTTACACATGGGGAAATGGGTATGCCTCTATTTGGCCTTCCAGCAGAAAACTTCACTCAAAGCCACATATATTACAATGGCAGTACACAACCCCGCAAATGGAATTTCTTTACAATATGTACAATAAGCCACACCACTTAACTCTATATGGATGCAACACCTCATACGCACGTATTTCCCATCAAAATATAATAAGAGTGTATAATTTATGTTAACCCACACTAACCCAGGGTATAACTGTTTTAGGGCCCTAGGAAAATGTAAATATGTTGGTTGGTCCACTTGCTCCAATACCACGCTTATTTTTATAGGACTTCCTCTGGTTCCTCCCTTTCTGACCTGTACAAGAGTTGTTCACCTTGGAACTGTAGTGGTCCCGGATGTCCCTACTTATTTTTTTTTTACATATATATCAATTAATGGTACTGGTTGTAGCAACAGTAATGGGTCCGTGTCTAATCTCTTCCACCTTATGCCGCCTTCTCCAGCCATGAATGTATACTTTATCTGTGGCAGGTACGCCTATCGACGGCTGCCCCCTAATTGGGTGGGCAGTTGTTATTTAGGTCAAGTAATCCCATATATATACACAAACCCAACACTTCCACAAGGCTGCATCAGAACCATGATGGATATAGAGCAGAAGTGCGGGTGGAAAATATTTTTAGACACCCTAGGTATAACCTTCCCACATGCAGGCGTAGAGAGACTACAGGTAGAACTATCCATCCTTTCTCTACTAGTACAGAGGGCCTTGATTAACTCTGCTGAAGCAATCGGGAAACTAAACTAGGAGCAGGTGCAACTTTAGAATGGTCACTTTGTAGAATAGAATGGCTTTAGATTATGTTTTAGCTTCCAAAGGCGGTGTGTGTGCTTTAATAGGTAAAGAATGTTGTTCTTATATTGATGATAATTCTGTTTACTGTCATTACGTGTATTCCTTTGTACTTTTATTACATACTGCAAGGCTTTATTCCTAAGAATTTCCAGCTAAATACTGTGACTTAACACCACCCAGTCACAGGTATATCTCATGTACTGATACCCTGGAGGGTCTATCACCTTGCAGTGTCTCAGTTCGCTTCCTATCATATATATACACCACTGCTTACATCCCAAATAAAGATCACGTTGTGATCTAAGAGGGGAAATGAAGGGGTTAACATATTCTGCCAATGAAGGGGTTAACATATTTTGCTGACACATAGCCTAACCATAATATCATGTGCCTATCCTTGAGATGTTTGTCGACCTTACTAAAACACAAAACATTTCTAGTTGTTCTAAGAAACAGAAAACACCTGATTATATGTCCTTGTACCGACTAACATGAACTGTGAAAATCGCTCTAATATCCGCCTTCTTTTGCAAGTATAAATTCTATGCAATGACGTAGCAATAAACGGAATTAGTACTGAGACTGATTGTGTGTGTCTTACATCCAGTACAATTCTACAGAATTCTGGTTGGGCCCAGTGTTTCCAAGCCGCCAACTACTGATTAGGAAGCCCCAACAGGTAGTAACAAGGAAAAAGGACAGAAAATGTAAAGAAGGGTGTGAAAAGAGACATTAAAATGCTCAAGTGAGGGGCGGTCTTGGAGCAGCAGAGTTAGCTGGCACTCTGTTGCCAGGCTTTTTTTAAACAGAGGAATATATTTAGTGTTCATTTTTCACTCTTAGGATCTAGATCAGGGCTGGACAAGTTCGGTCCCGGAAGGCCACTCAAAGGCCAGGATTTGAGGATATCCCTGCTAGGCACAAGTGAGTCAATCGCTTCTTCAGGCTTCCTGATTGACTCACCTGTGCACAGTAAGAAAATCCTCAAATCCAGGGCTGTGTGTGGTCCTACAGGACCAGACTTGTGCACCCCTGATCTAGACTGTCTTTGTACTAGTAGTTCCATATGAGCCAATGGGCGATGTGCTTGATAACCTCTCCATTACTATATCATCGCACCAATAATTCTGCCCTAAATGTAATAAACTCATATTTTATAGGAACACTGCCTTTAAATGTGAATTTGATTATACTACAAATTATTTGCATATAACCCATACATTTTTTGCTCTTTGCCTATTTTTCCTATACACTGGGTTTTAAATGTAAACACGTGACCTGCAACATTATTGTCCCAGCCTGCAAATAATTAATTTCACATATACAGATTGGGTAATGAGGCAAAATACCCACAGCACATCATGTAAATAAATGTTTAATCTCATTCTCCACCACTCTTTCTCTCACCACTTTGTTTCTCTCTATCCTTCCCATCTTTCAACACTTTCCTTTTTTACAGTAGTGATCAATACTATTTAATTTGGTTATTTAATTACTAATTAGCAATAAAATCAATATTTGAAGAAAATATAAAAAGTTACCATACTCACAGATGTCTTTCTCTCCACTCTCTTTTAGGCGTCCAGTGGCTGGGGGAGGGTCTGCCTAGGAGGCTATACTAATTCTTTTCTGATGTAGGTTTGCCTGTAATAGCTACTACAGGGAAAGAGACAGAGAAAGATTGTTATCAGGACAACACATAATGACTCCTATCAGGACAGCATCCCCCCAGGCAAATCTCCCACTCCCTGGACACCTGATACTGACCGGAGAAGAGCCAATATGGTGAACCCCCTTAACTTCCAATGTAAGTTTTTAAAATTAAAAGCAACCAGCCATTGAATAAACAAATGAAGTCCTATTGTATGAGCATTACAGTGGACCTTTAACTCAGAAGTGCCCAAACTGTTGCCTTTGGGCCACTCATTAAACTCATTAATAAAATATAATGCAAATGCATAACAAGCAGTACATAACTGCTGAAATATTTTATTGTGTAAATGCTGTTCTCCAGTATAGCATAATGCATCCCAATAGATTACAACAACACACAGAAAACTCATTATATGGTCCATAAGGATGCTTGGGAAGGGTCCATGGGGTTTTCAGAAATGTTCAGACAGTTAAGGGGAAAAGTTTGTGAACCATTGCATTTACCCATTCATATATTAATATTACCAGCTACACCCTTTTTCCCCTCCCCTTCTTAACACATTTTTTTCCTCCTTTTAATATTTTACCCATTACTCTCCCTCCAATTCTTCACTAAATTGACACAGTAGAGGTTCCAAATATGGTATAATTTAAAACTAATGCAAATAACAAGCACTTTATTAATTCAATGTTATTTAAAAATGATTTTCCTATTGAAAAGTAACAAGTTTGTCATTTTGAGCCATCAGTCAGTTTTTCTGCCAAACCTACGATATGATGTTAATATCTTTTGCTAAGTAGAGATCATTTCCACGAATTACTGAAAAGCCCTGGAGAGATTGGATCCATTGTGTTCAGTGATGTTGTCTGCACAAAAAGACACTAGGCATGCTTAAAGACTGTCTGATGGCTCAAAATGACAAATTCAATGTTAGTTTACTATAGGAAAAATTCTTTTTTTTAAATAGCATTCAATTGATAAAGTACTTGTTATTATCTACTAGCGACTTGCCCGTCAAAAATGACGGCAATACAATTTGAAGGCTGGCAATGCTGTTTGCCACACAATGCGAGGCTCTCCCCCATCTAAGTTGCGGGCCTCGCAATAGCGTCTTCGGCGACCCTCTCCCACCGTCTACTTTATGGGCCTCTCGATAAGCTGCTTTGACGCTCATTGCAGCCCTCTGCCACTTTCACGCCTTGCAATGAGCGCCTTCGGCACTCATTGCGAGCCTCTTCCCACTCTCTAACCCCTGTGTCTGTTCCCCGCCCCCCCCTTTCCATGTGTCCCTCTCCCTGCCCTGTGTTTTTTTGTCTCTTCCTTATTTCCCTCATCTGTGTGTTTTTCCCCCCCTTTCTCACCCCTGTGTCTTTCTGCTCTCTGTCCCTGTTTAAGTCTTGCATGGCTTGCGCTGAGTGCTGTTATTTTCAAAGTCTTGCGTGTTTCGCGAGGATCGTCTAAGTGTTATGTGCTTCAGTCTCGTTTTTTCATCCGACACTTTTTTCCTCGCTTAGCCGATTTTCGACCTCCAAAAAATGCCAATAAGGGCTCAGATTAGCTTGCAACCTCAATCACAGGCTCCCTGGGTGTCCCCCTGAGCTGTGTGTGAGGTTTTTAATTTATTTTTTACATTATTTTTATTTTTTTGGTTGTCTTTTTAGTTCCGTGCTTGAGAAAATATCGTCCGTTAAATGCGTAATTTTTTTCAAAGTGTTGTGTGCCTCGTGATCAGCGCCAAAGTGCTACGTCCTTCATCACTGATCGCGTGCATCGCTATGGGCGCCTTCAATCTCTTTCCATCCTCCATCGGTGGAGCGTCCTTGAGCAAATAACATGTATGACGGGACAGAGGACCCTTACAGGGACCTGAAAGGGCACTATTGCGAGGGCTGCTATTAGTGCCTTCACATATATAGTTGTGAGCATGCGAGTTGTTGCTAACGCTTGCGGGTTCGGGCAGCGAGCCAAGGCCCTCGCAAAGCGAGGGCACTGGGCGAGGGCCTCAGTTGCTGCAATGGACCGCCAAAGGTGCTCCATGCCAGCAACTGTGACCCTCGCAAACTTCACGTTGCAATGCAAATAACACGACACACACATTACGACACTCGCAAACAACATACGACACACGTTCACACACATTACGGCCTCGCAACACTCGGACGCAACTCGCGAACATTAAAAAAATTAAAAACACAATACATACACACAGCACATACATAAAAACATTACCTACAGCAAGAGGGAGCATCCAGGACTTCAAAAATGCAACTTACACCTTTATTTCACTCAAAATAAAAGAGTTTGCACAATAAAAACTTTGATAAGCGAGAGAAAAAATGGCCGCCGAACAAAACGAAAACGAGGCTACACACGCAAACACCATACGAGACACGTTACCACACATCACGACCTCGCAAACATCGGACGCAACACGCCGACATACAAACATTTCAAACACAATAAATACACACAACACACACATAAAAAGCTTACCTACAGCAAGAGGAACCATCCAGCACCTCAAAAAACCAAGTTACACCTTCATTTAAATAAAAATAAAACACTTTACACACTAATTAAATCGCTAAGCGAGATAAAAAATGGACGACGAAAAAAATGAAAACGAGGCTACAGCAGTCTCAACACGTAAAACACCACAACACACTCGCAAAACACCACACGAAACTCGAAAACCACCACGAAGCACCGAAGGATAATCCGCAAAGACGCATAACACAGATAACCCGCCATTTTACACCAATGCGGAAGTACACCACTACGCTAACCGTTTCGTCTCGCGCACGCACACTATTACACTGCACACATTTATCACGATTACACAGCAGCTCCACACCACTAATGCTGCAGCAACATGACAACAGATTGTCAGCTCTTCAACACAATGCTTCAAAATAGGTAAAGTATATTCATTTATTAATATATTATATATTTTAGTATTACACACCAAACAGCATTAGCTACCTTACGATTTGATTGCCGTCATTTTTTGACGGGCAATTCGCTAGTATATATATATTATACAGTGGTACCTTGGTTCTCGTCCTTAATATATTCCGGACAGCAGGATGAGCACATGCTGCAGATTGGCACTTACAGACAGAGATCGCAGATTGTCATTTACAGGCACATGCTGCAGATTGGCACGGGCAAAGGCTGCAAGCTGTCTCTTACAGACACAGGATGCAGATTGTCACTTACAAAGGCTGCACTTGGGTTCAGTGATGTATAGTGGGGGTCACAGGAGGGCCGCAGGGGACCGCAAGAGGTATGCCGAGGGCTAAACATAACACTGGGCTCCCCCAGAGCAGAGCCCTGGTGTCTTGCACTGGCTGCACCGGTGCTAGCTCCACCTTTGCCTTTGATAATACTAGAATATACAGTAGACCCTCAGTTAACCAAAGGGGATTGGTAGATGCTGGATAAATGTAGTTTCTGGTTGCTTGGCAGTTACTAAAAGCAGTGGCCTAGATTAGCTGCACATAGGATGCTCTGCTATATGTGTTTGTCAGTGAGGGCTCTTCTAGCAGCTGCAGCTTTCACTCCTCCCTTACACACAGGTACATGCGGCTGGAGGGTGCAGTGCTGAACCTGGGGAATGTAACCCCAAAACTGCACTGGCTCACAGTCACTCATGCCTGTCTGCTTCCAGGTAAAACTGAAGTACAGGAAGTACAGAGACATAGAGTGGATAAAATCTAAGTGCCTGTAAGCATGTTGTGGCATGACAACCTGGCTCCTGGCATTTGTTGAACCCTGTAAAGTAACATTTTTATTTAATGTACAGTATTCCATTTTTTCTGGTTGCTTGAGAGTTCTAGTTAACTGAGATTCTACTATATATATATATATAATTTAATCAATAATTCCAGCTGATCTGGCTTTGTTCATATAATCATTAAAATTAGTGGGTAGAGCAAAAGCCTTGCTTACCTAATCGGCTACATATTTTAAAAGTCGTTTTTTCATTGTAATACTTCAAACATTGTGTATGTAGTTTACCTATAGGTACTTGCAACTGAATTTAATAAAAACTTTTATTTTTCACCAGCAATATAGGCTGCAATATAGGCTGCTTGAAAATAAGCTTATAAAAGTAAATGCAAATATTTGCTGTATATGATGTTTATAAAGCTGTGACAAGTTATTTGCAAGCGACCTAGCATGACAGTCTAAGGTAACACGTGTCAGGCTTTAAGAGATAAACACGAAATTGACAATTACTGTGTATAAGTAGTGTGTTGTCTAAAGCTTTAGAAATATTTGCTTTGTAAAATGTGAAATGTTAAGTAAATATGGAATGGTAATGTTAAGCAAGTTGGAAAATATTAATGCTTGTTTACTGGGCCTTTATACCATACAATTTGAAGGATTACTTTATTTCTTTAATAGAAGCTTGATGTTTTACTTAGCCATTGATCAGCTTCCACCAAGCAGCTGATTTCCACCTATATAAGACACTTTGCAGACTTAGTTGTTGGCTCTGGCTGGTAAGAAGCCATTTAAAACCATGATCTAATCACACTTTTATTTTTATTCAGACAGTTTTCAAAGCCCATTTGACTACTATCCCAGCCAGAGCCACGTCTACCCCCTTGGCAGTCTTATAGGGGGTGATGACAAGCTGCTGAGCTGGAGGATGAGAAACTAATGTTTGACAGTAAGTTTCAGTATAATAATAATTGTTTATTTAATCATTGTTTAGGAATTGTATTAATGATTGATAACTGAGTGAAACATGTAGCTCATGTTGTTTGGGTATTACAGTTGTACTTCAAAACAAGTATCTAATTCAAATACCAAAAGCAAGACATCTCTGTCTGTTTAAATCCTACTTTTTTAAGCAAGAACTATGTTTCTTGTTTTCTGGATATTTATACAGAAGTCTAAAGCAAAACTGAATTGCGTGCATATGAGTCTTCCACTTTTACTAATTGTGGTTTTGTGCAGGTAGTAGTGAATCAACTATAAATATTGTGAGAGAGAAAGTTAGTGAGATTTAGAACATGGAATCAAGAGAATTGGGAAGAAAAACTTTTGTAAGGGAGTAGAGCGATGCCCCCATTTGTTGATGAACCATTATTTCCAACTACCCTAAGACTGGGCCTTTTTGAGCTTTTGGGAGCTCTTGCCTGACTGTGACACTGCTCTCTCATGGTTCACTTCATACCTGGAAGTTCGAATTTATGTGTCCTCTACTCTGGCATCTCTTCTTCACCTCATCCACTGACTGTTGGCGTACGCCAAGGGTCAGTCCTAGGCCCCCTCCTTTTCTCCATCTACACATCATCCCTTGGTACCCTAATTAAAACTTTTGGATTTCAGTATCATCTATATGCAGATGACATCCAAATCTACCTCACCGCACCAGAACTACCCCCTCTATTGTAGCACAAGTGGATAATTGCCTCTCAAGCAAATCCTCATGGATGTCCACCAGCCAACTCAAATTCAACATGTCAAAGACTGAGCTTCATATCTTCCACTCCTCAAATATCTCTCACTGTTGACAGTGTCATCATCACACCCACCTCCCAATGCCTTTTGTGCATACCTTGTGTACTCACTCGCAGGGGCTCCTCTACTTCACTGCCTACGGGCTCCAAAAAAATTCTTAATTACTTCTTGCCTCGAGTATTGCAACTCTCTTCTTGCTGTCCTCCCCATCACCATCTGTCTCCACTCCAATCTATAATGACTGCCTCCGCTAGACTCATCTACCATAATCACGCTCAGTATCTGCAGCACCTCCCTGTCAGTCATTCCACTGGCTTCCCAGAGCCTCCAGAATAACATTTTAAATCTTGACCCTAATGTATATAGGCATTAACAATATTGCAGCCTCTTATATCTCCTCTCATCACAAAATACTCTCTTAACCGCCCTCTTCGCTCTGCTAATAACCTTCTCTCCTCCTGTGTTACAACCTCTCATTCCCGCCATCAGGACTTATACTTTGGAACTCCTTGCCTCGCTCCACTAGACTATCCTCCTACCTCAAATCCTTCAAAACCTCACTAAAAACTAATCTGTTTAAAGAAGCTTATCACCTTCAGTCTTAATGTGCACAACATGTCTATCATCTTTCTATATCCCCCATAACCTTTAGATTGTAAGACAGGATCCTCCATTCTTTTGCAATGCTTTAAACTGTTGGCTTGTGCTTAACTCCTGTATCGCGCTACAGAATATGCTGGCGCATTACAATAATAATAATAATGTGATTTTTTAATTTAAATGAGCATTGCAAATAACACCTACAAGAACTTTATTATATTATGTAGAGCAAACTACCTACTCTCCCAAAGGTAACTCATTTATAAGAAATACGTTATGATAAAAGTATCAATAAATACTCATATACTGAAAAGCTGAGAGTTACTTTTGAACAAGAATAAAAATTCAAAGTTAAGTTTTATTTTATAATACAAATCACAGGATGAATGCCATGTATGAAATAAGCATGTTCCTGTCAATATAAAGTATTGTTTAAAAATGAGTTATCCAGACAGGAAAAAACAGTTGTGACGAGGAAGTTTAGTAGTGATTTACATAAAAATATACCTATAACATACCCATTATGGGAAATCTAGCGATCTGTAGTGAAGCAGTGGAGAAAATAGTTTAATAAAACCACTTCTCCATAAAACAGTAATCATTACCCCTTTGTCATCATTATGGCCTTTAGTGAATCTAGCCCTTTTTTCTCCTTGAAGTGAGGTGTTAGATATTTACCAAACTGTGGAAACTATTTGCATTCTTATACTGTACATCATTAATATTGTATGAATATTGTCACTTGGATATTACAGTTATGAATTATTTACGAATAATAATGCAATGTTGAAGAATTGTTTTCTTGTTTGTCTTTTAGCATAGAAGTGATGGATTCATACTAATAACAAATCTTTCATTTAGTGAACTATATTAGAGAAAGCAAAATAAATATATCAATCATGGTAAGGAGAGGTGTACAAGTGGCCTCACCAATGGCACTGGTGTGATTGGTAAGCTCACTTCTATGTTACTATATGTCTTAGGTTCTAAGCCGGACAGAATGTTATCCCATTTGATAAATGCAACTTATTGAAACAAAATATACTTATTTGTGGGTTAATAAACGTTGGCATGAAAATAAGAGGGTTCATAATTATATGTTCTATGTATCTTGAAGTAGAAGTTAAAGGTAATGTTATTATGAAAGAGCATTAAAAAGTAGCTATATGTTATACTAACCATTTCATCTAAAGTAAATAATTAATGAAATATTCACTGTTGTTTGTGCATTATGCGTCATGCTATTTTACGACTCCTGGATGCAAATATGTGTTAATTTGTTTGATGCCTAAAAATCTTTGTTGTTAAGTTCACCAGTCATGTCCGACTCCCAGTGACCATATGGGCCACCGCACACCAGGTACATCTGTCTGCGTTTCTGGTTGTGCTTATCCATATGGTTTTCTTGGCAAAGATACCGGAGTGTGTTGCCAGTACTTTCTCCAGTTGACCGCTATGTGTCTGACCTCTCTGCTATGATCTGCCCATCTTGGGTGACCCTACATGGTGTACCTCACAGCTTCATTGAGGTACATAAGCCCCTTTACCATGGCAAGTTAGTGATCCAGAAAGGGTTAAAAATCTACCCAATTGTTATTATGCAGCATCATCCCTTCCACACACTTACCAAGCATAATGAGCCATATACAGCCACACATTAACATAATGGAGCTGCACAAACAATATATAATACATCATGAATTATTTGCTATAGGTAAAATGGTAAAAAGTCCTTCAAAAGCGCAAAGTCTTTTTAGAAAATGAACAAAAGTAAGAACCTTTAATACATTCCCAGTAGCTGCCATTGTTATTGTGTAGCTGCCTGGTAAAGAGGGAGGGAAACTGAATACAAAAACAACTTTCTCAAAAACCTTTTGCCCATTATCACTTTTAGTTCTTCAAATAAACATATTATAATACCAGGACACAATATAGATTTAATAATAATAGTTATAGCTAGCAAATAAACAGCATATTGTTTTTGTAAAAGCAAATATATTCCTGAAACTTTGGAATTGTTTTTACATTTATAAATCTACAAGCTATAAGGCATCAACAGCAGTAATGAAAGCTGTTATTGTTGTGTATATTCTGTCATTATTATATATTATCCACAGCTAGGCTTTCTGAACAAAATGCACATGCAATATAAATCCTATTTCATAAAAAAGCCTGTTAAAATGGCTGAGAGCATCTCAAGGGCTTTCAACTCAATGTATGTTTGTCTTTGGAAATGCACAGCTACCTTGCAAATAAAATTTAATTACAACATTTTTTTTTTCAAAATCCTTGCAATATATTACTTCCCTCCTCCAGTCCCACAAAATAATAATTGCTTTATACATATGTGTTGTAACCCTCAAGCATCACAAAGGTTGAATAAAGTGTACGATTTCAGAAAAAAAAACCTTTGATGTAAATGTAACTGAAAATTTGCAAGTTCAACTTTTATTAAAAAAAAGTCTACAGATGGTCTTGGCTTACTGTACAGTGCTGGGCTCATCAGACATAAATGCAGGAAGCTTGTGTATTTTAATTGCGTTGCCTCCAGGCAAAAGTGCTAAGAACAAGGATGTGAATCCTGTCTCTCTTATGCCAATGAGCTTGAAAAGGTTCTCCAGAAATGTTCCTGCTTAGTATGCAAAGCATATATTTTCATCCACAGACGTTGCGGTACACATTTTTGCATGAGGATGTATTTTACTATGCAAACGCCGACTTGCTGGAGGAGATTCTTCTTTCAGACACCTTCATTGCCTTAGGCCAACATTTACATTTTTTGCTGTTTTTTTATTTTTTTTATTTTAATTTTTCTATTGTATATTTGAAACACCAAGTATTTTATCATTTTGAGGTTTACTGACATTTTCTGTGTTTTTAGTAGAAAAAGAAAGACTTGAAATTCTTTCCAGTTTTTATTCATATAATAAAACAAACATTATAATGTGCCAAATGTCTTTTTTAGTTAGCACACAGCCAGATATGCCCTTTATGTTTTAGACAAAGGATCACAGATGATCGCACACTCTTTTGAATTATGTATTTATTCCACAATTTAAATATAAACAATATCACTAAATCTCTGCTTGTCTTATTATCCGTGATGGCTTTTACTCTCCATATTGGCTGTCAATCCCATCACAGCGGGATACTTGTCATTTAGTTTGCCAGTCATCCACTGCAGAACTGTCCTTTTGGAACTGCATGTAGTGTTTATACTTTAATATGCAGTCATCTTTAGCACATCTATATGCATAAGTATATACTGCTTTATGAGACGTGCCCAGCATAGACTCAAGCAGAAGACAAAATAACCAGAAAAGAGTCATACAGGTTTTAGCTATATTAATAAAATGTAAAAAAAAAATGAAGATAGAACAAAGCAGATGTGGAAGAAATTGGAGAACACATTATGAGCCTCACAGCCAATTACATAAGTCACTATGAGCATGTGTTATCTCTGATTCATAGGGAGTGATAAGACTGAAATGGAGAAGCAGGAGTAGATCATTGAGGCTGATTCCAGACTATAAAAACTTCCAATCATAATGATTTACAATATAAATTATATTTTGTGCCAGTTATGTATAGTAAGATAAGTCCAGGGTGGTGCCCAGCATCTAGAAGCAAACATAACTTCTGAGTCAGTAGAAAATGTTCATATTATCGTGTTGAAACATAAGTTTGATGGCAGATATGTATCATAAAGGCCCATTCTCTTTCTCTTAACAAGTTTCTCTTAACAAGGCCTCAGGATAGCCTTATGCTTATCCCAAGCATGCTTAAATTCCCTAACTGCATTTTACTCTACTACTGAAAGGCTGTTCCACTGCTACTCTAGTGCTTTCTCAACAAATGTTAAAGTTGTACCCACTTTTTAGTTCACTATTAATTATCATAAAAAAATATACAAACAGCAGCAAATCAAAGCTTTATAAAGCTATAAATTGTAATTTCCTAAAACATTTCACCTCATTATTGATTGTAGCTGTATCCCTCCCCATTTCTCTCATTTTCCTGCGCACTACTGAAAGGAAGTGAAAGATTTAAACTGAGATGATATTATCTAAGACAGCCCAATGCATGTTATAGCAGTTGGAATCTTTTTATTTTCTTTCAATAGTGCTCAAGATAATGAGAAAGGTGGGAAGGGGTACAGCAGTGACCAGTAATAAGGTAAACTGTGTTTTTAAATTATATTTTTTGGTTACAGATATGCTTTTCTGCTGCTTGCATATATGCAGTGGTACCTTGGTACTCGTCTGCCTCGGAACATGTCGAATTTTGTTTTTGACGTGTTTTGAGCAGAAATTACTTTGACACTCAACGTTTTTTCCATACCCGTCGTGCTTTATGTAGCCTAAGAAGTCAATTTACATTATTCCTTAAGGGAACTTGGTACCACTGTATTTTTTATGTTAAATATAACGTTAAATAATGGAGAACTAAAAACTAGGTTTATCATAAAAAGTGTGTAAACTGGCCATTTAAGTTTCATACACATCGCTGGAAAGGTATATAAGTGAAATATGGCTTTGTCATAGGCATGACAACCTGATATAAATCATGCATAGTTATCCCTAACACAAGGGTGGAAGCAGAGGGAGAGAAGAAGCCCCCTTATGTAGACGTGCACTTTTTAACTTATAACCATGGGAGCCTCATGATCACTTAATCATAAGACACATCACATCTAGCTCAATTAAACAATCTGTAGCAGTGAATGGCAGAATGTTTAAAGGTCAAGATTTCTAAGGAATAGCCATAGCCCATCTTTGATGCCATTCAAGTTTTTTTTGTTTTTTTTACCGTTGTAATTATATTTATTTAGATGTGTACGTTTTTATTTCTGCGATATCTGGCTAACTGTGTGTCCCACATTAATATTCCAGCATAATATCTCAGTGGTTCTACCAAACCCCCATCACACAGAACATAATTACTTGCATATCGGGCAACTTTTTGGTGCATATGATTATAGAATCTGGCTGATGAATAATAAATTGCATAATGATAAAAAGGACCACGATTCAAGGGGAAGAAAGACCTGGAAATTAGAACTGGAAATAGGCTGCTCACTCTTCATCAATGTGTACGCCACTAATAATATTCTATAGCTAAGACTTTCCTCCTGCTCTGTATCCAGTTCCCATAAACTAGTTTGTACATCATGTGATTGATTGCAGCAGTCAAAATATATAATTCATGGGGATGCCAGAGGGAGGAGATAGCTCTTTATAATGTGTAACACATACCTATATACAACGGATAAGTAAAGTTGATTGTCTCTATTATAAAATTGCCATAATATGATATGTTTAATATTTTATCCAGGAAGCAATTGTATTAACATGATAAATAGGAACAGTTACATTTTGCTTCTACTATTGTTAAAGTACAAGGCAGGAGGGTAATTTAACCCAAATAACATGGATGCCTCTAAGAAGTAATAGAAGCATCACAGTTTGTATTTTTGGAAGTAAAAGCCAGCTCTATTTTCCTTTCTCATTATACTCTTAATTAGACTTAGATACTTAGGCCCTCATTCAATTGCAATTTGGTCAATTGAATAGGGGTCTAAATAAGCACATAACATATTTTTTTAAAGAAGTTTTTACTTAGTAAACATCAATCCAAAAGCAAGGTTTTCACTAACTAAAAACTTATTTAAAAAAAATATGTTATGTGCTTATTTAGAGCCCTATTCAATTGGCCAAATCGCAATTGAATGAGGGCCTTAGATATTTATTTTCTTCATCTTACCATGGTATTTTAATGCTCTTGATCCCACATGATCTTACTTGGCTTCTTTCAGTTATGCTACGTGGCTGGCTCTATAAAGCTTATGCCCATGGGGGGAAATTTCCTTTGGAGACAGGGCTCCTAAAATGGATTCCACTTATACAGTCTTCAAAAAATGTTATGCTCATGGCTTACACAACTGCTAATGTTGATTATTTTGTTATATACTGCACAAAAAACATGCCTGTTATCTTAAACTATAGTGGCCCTTTAAATTGTAATGTAATTTTTTGCAAATCACAAATGTACCACAATTTTATTTTGCAATGCAGCAAAACATGAACGTTGTGAATAATTTGCGCATCTCCAGTATGCATCAACTTAATTGGTAAACACACATCTCGTTACTGAGTGAAAATATTATCTGCCAACTTCAACCTGGCATATGAATTGATGCAAATGTACAAGTGCAATACATTTATAAAGATTGTTTAACTCAGTGCAGATATTTAATTTAGAAGAAGTACAGTTTATTTGTGCTAATTCATGCAAAAGGTAATGTTAGCAATGGCACCATAAAATATGCACCCCCCTCCCCCCAAAAAGAGTTTATTCTGGTAGAAATAATCTAACACCGTGTTTTTTAATTCTGGAAACTCTTATAAAATAATATGAATTATTTCTCTCACTGTTCTATTCTTTAGTTGGCTAGCACAAAATAACATCTGAGATAATAGGTGGCTAAAAAGTAAAGTAAAAAAACAGTGTTATTCAACTCAAGCTGTTGTGTTATTGAAGAGTATAATAGATAGTGGTATAACATGGCAAAGGGTGTTATTTACCTCAAATTGTAAAAAAGTAGTAACACTTGGAATTCTTGTTGAAAAATGTTTATTCACAAGAGGGCACACTTTTTATAATGATTTTAGATACAATGGGAAAGTTGTAGCATAAGGAGAGAGCACCAGTGCCACCATAACCTATCCCTAGCCCATGAGGTGGGGGGTATTCTACCAAAAGCTTCAAAAACAATTGGAAGTAAATCATACCCCCAGTCCCAATGAGTCAGCCAATGCCTCAAGTCTTCTCTTTGATGCTTGGGAAAAGGCTATCCAAAAAGCAAACAATCTACACTCTAAACTACTGGAGAGTCTCCTATGAGGAGCTGCAAATGGCTGGAGAGTCTCCTATGAGGAGCTCCAACTGGCTGTTACTCGGTGTGGCATCCCTTTATTTAGGCACTTTTAAGACTTCTCATTGACTGAAAGAAAAGTTATTGTCTTTTCAGCCGATGAGAGCCTAGGAACTAATTTTAGACTATCTAAATATTGACCAGAGACTGCTCCCACTTGCTATTCTGATTAATACATAGCCAATCCAAATGCAGAATTCCAAAATCTATTTTACCTTCAGAATGAATAATTTATTAGCCAATAAGATAAGGGAATGCAATCATTCATATGTGCATATTAAACACCAACAGCCGTATTAAATTACGTTTTGGCCAATTGAATAGGGCTCTATATAAACACACAGCATATTTTTTTACAGAAATGTTTAGTTAGTGAACTTCTCACCAAAAGCAAGGTCTTCACTAACTAAAAACTTCTGTAAAAAAATATGCTCTGTGCTTATATAGAGCCCTATTCAAATGGCCAAATCACAATTTAATAAGGCTGCAAGATTCTGATAGTTAGTGTGGGCTGCAGTGTTACTATGAAAAGGGGCTTAGTAAATGGGCACTGATGCAGGATCACTGTGCATTATAGCCCATTACAGACCATGCAATCCTTTAGTAAACCTCCTGCACAGAATGGAATAGCCTTTATATTTGATATTAGTAAATCACTTGAGTATGAGCTGACTTATGGAAAAATTATAATATCAGTACAAAATGTACTTCTATGGACTACTGGAGTATTTTCAATAGCAGTTATTTATATAATTATTATTATTAATATAATTATGTTTTTATTGTCTAATTTTTTCTTACATTCACACACCATGGGAATTCACATCTGCATTATATTCAAGCAAGTGAATGCAGCAGCACTGTCACTTTGCTTCTATGTGAGCTTTTTACATTTAATAACCATTTACATTTACTTAAAAATGATTTATAAATGTGCGTTTTCCTTTTTCCATTTAACTCATACTGAACTGAAATATAGCTGTGAATTGCTACATGAGAACACTTCTGTGAATGATGTGCTACAATCATGCGCCATTAGAGCCTGTACAGATGTTAACACCACAATATTCCACTCATCAGTACTTAACATTTCCTTTACATAACACCTGGAATTTCATTCTAATTAATAAATGGGGCATTTGATTTGCCATACAATTATTCAATTTATGTTTTAAACATGTCATTTATTCTGATAAATCCATCCCTGCTTTGCTTATCTTTACATAAGAAACATTACTATAACCCAGGCCATGCTTTGAAAATGAGATACACATCTTAATTTAGCCATATTTTAAATATAAATAGAGAAACACTTTAATCCAATTAAGGAGGATGAGTCATCGTGGGTTGGGGATGTAATTTCTCATGTAATGGAAAAACAAGGAAATGCAGATTATATGAATCTCAAATATGCTCATTACTGTCTTTTTTAGATCCCTAATATGAATATTATTCCAGACTGGCCTTTTGTCACTGAGAAATAAATAAATGCTGCTTTCAAGCTAGAATATGACTCTTAAAATTAATCATAGAAATATGATTTAATATTTACTTTCTTCTACAATTTAGAGGAAGATCAGACCATACATTTTGTAAATACATTTTAGTTAATTGTATGTGTTATGAAATATGTATATATTGTACATAAAAAAATTACAGCTCTTGCAATTACGGCAATATTATTGAATGTACTGTATGGTATACAGAAAACAATCAAAATGTTAACGCAAACAAAATCTTCTGAAATGCACACTTTCAGTGACATCACAACGGTTTGAGAATTATAGAGAATTTAAATGTTACAGTTATTACAGTTAATCACATTCTGGCATTCTGGATAATCAATGATAGGTCACAAACTACATCAATAATATTACTGAATTATATATATTAAAAGGAGCCACATATTAAATGGTACTGGATTAAAGAGCGAAGCCTTTGTTGGCACATTTGCATGCCCCTTCCCAGGTTCCCAGAAGGCAGTGCAATAGCTATATTTCTCAGAATTCTGAGCCGGTAATAAGTCTTTTAAATTATTTTAGACGTTCAAATATGAATACAAATGTTCTGTTTATTTACTCTATATATATATATATATATATATATATATATATATATATATATAGTATCTCACAAAAGTGAGTACACCCCTCACATTGTTTTGTAAATATTTGATTATATATTTTCATGTGACAACGCTGAAGATATGACACTCTGCTACAATGTAAAGTAGTGTACAGCCTGTATAACAGTGTAAATTTGCTGTCCCCTCAAAATAACTCAACACACAGCCATTAATGTCTAAACCATTGGCAACAAAAGTGAGTACACCGCTAAGTGGAAATGTCCAAATTGGGCCCAAAGTGTCAATATTTTGTGTGCACACCATTATTTTCCAACATTGCCTTAAACCTCATGGGCATGGAGTTCACCAGAGTTTCACAGGTTGCCATTGGAGTCCTCACATTTTTATAAATATTTTATTATATCTTTTCATTTGACAACACTAAAGAAATGACACTCTGCTACAATGTAAAGTAGTAAGTGTGCACTTTGGGCCCAATTTGGACATTTCCACTTAGCGGTGTACTCACTTTTGTTGCCAATGGTTTAGACATTAATGGCTGTGTGTTGAGTTATTTTGAGGGGACAGCAAATTTACACTGTTATACAGGCTGTACACTTACTACTTTACACTGTAGCAGAGTGTCATATCTTCAGCGTTGTCACATGAAAATATATAATCAAATATTTACAAAACAATGTGAGGGGTGTACTCACTTTTGTGAGATACTATATATATATATATATATTACATAGTTACATAGGGGCCTCATTCTATTACCGGCCGTAGGAGATGCGGGGCCGCAAGGACCGGCCGCAGGCTATTTGCCTATTCTATTCCCTCCCGGCCGGGGGCTCCGGCAGGCTTGCGGCCGGCGCCTTGTTATCCCTTGCGGCCGTTCGCGCCAGAGGAAAGCCTTTCATCTAAAACGTCCGCAAGAGTTTCGGCCGCAAGAAAAGCCCGGTTGCTATTCTATTGCTCCGGGAACCATCTCTGCAAGGCTAAAAGCGAGCCGCAGCTTACTTGCAGGAAAAAGGTCCCGCTAGCACCAATTAAGCACATTATAAAGCCAAAATAAAGCCATCCTGTACTCTGAGGAGACTAAAAAGTGATTGTAGGTGTTAGCAAAAATAGCACAACATTCCCCTACACTCAAATCCGTAAAAAACATATTTTTTAATTTATGTCAAAAATCCATGTAAAAAGTCCAGAGGGCTTGGAGCACCTCAGACCCGGCCACGCTGCGGCCGGAAAATAAACAGTTAATGTAAACTCGGATTTGGGCTGATGTGCAAGCTTGAGAGTGGGTTACTATTAATCCTCATGTCCCCCAATATGATCCCTAGCATTTACAGAGCTTTAAAGTGCTGTCTTGAATTTAGATTTCTGAGCTTACGGCCGGTTGCAAGATATACGGCCGGCCGTAAGAGGAGATCCTTGCGGGGCCGTTTAATAGAATTGCGAGGTAACGGAACCCCTGCAAGGAATCGCAGCCTTGCGGCCATTTTGCGTCCGATAATAGAATGAGGCCCATAGTATTTAAGGTTGAAAAAAGACTTTCAGTCCATCAAGTTTAACCTTTTAAGATCTCCTCTGATCTGTAATATGTGGATTATTTATTAATTAATTTGTTGTATAAAAAAAAATAAAAAATCAATTCCCTCCTGATCCCAGACACCGGCGACCGCACTTCTACCTGGATCAATACTGCCTCTCTAATTATCCATGATAACCCTGAATTCCCTTTTTAATTAGAAATAAATCCAGTCCCCTTTTAAAGCGATCTATCGAATCCGCTGTCACCACCTCCTCTGGTAGAAAATTCCACAGATTAACCACCCTTACTGTGAAGAACCCTTTTCTTTCTTTAAGGTGGAATCTTTTTACTTCTAGCCTCAAGGGATGTCCTCTTGTCAGTTGAAAACCTCTCAGCACAAAAAGCTCCCTTGACAAATCTTTATACTGACCCTGGATGTATTTATATAAGGTAATCATATCTCCTCTTAGACGCCTTTTTTCTAGAGAAAATACATTTAATTTGGTTAGTCTTTCTTCATAACTTAGCCCTTCCATTCCCCTTATTAGTTTTGTTGCCCTCCTCTGTACCTTTTCCAGCTCTAAAATGTCCTTTTTATGAAGTGGTGCCCAAAATTGTACTCCATATTCCAAATGAGGGCGTACTAGAGATTTATATAGTGGCAGAATTATATTTGCTTCCCTGCCTTCTATACCCTTCTTAATACATGCTAATATTTTATTTGCCTTTGCAGCTGCTGCTTGGCTTTGAGCACTGTTACCTAGGTGGTTGTCCACAAGCACTCCCAAATCCCTTTCAATATCCGATACCCCTAGATTTGCTCCATTAAGATTATATATTGCATGGCTATTTTTCCTTCCCAGATGCATAACTTTACATTTATTCTTATTAAATCTCATTTGCCATTTAGATGCCCATTCCTCAATTTTATGTAAATCCCTTTGGAGGGAAAGCACATCACTATCTGATTTAATTACCTTGCACAACTTCGTGTCATCAGCGACAATGGAGACACCACACTCCAATCCTACCTCTAAGTCATTAATAAATATGTTAAAAAGGAGAGGACCTAATACTGAACCCTGAGGAACCCCACTTACCACAGAGTATGTTCCATTTACAACAACCCTTTGCTTCCTGTCTTTTAGCCAGCTCTCAATCCATGAGCAGATATTTACTGCAACTCCTGTATCTCTTAGTTTGCATAATAGTCTCCCATGTGGCACTGTATCAAAAGCCTTTGCAAAATCCAAAAAGACTACATCCACTGAGTTGCCTTGATCCAGGTCCTACTAACCTCCTCATAGAAACAAATTAGATTTGTTTGACATGACCTATCCCTCATAAATCCATGTTGACTCCTACTTATAATCCTGTTCAAATAGACATATTCTTGTATATTATCCGTTATTAACCCTTCTAAAAGCTTCCCCACTACAGAAGTGAGGCTCACTGCTCTATAATTCCCCGGATTTGCTCTTGCTCCCTTTTTAAATATAGGTATCACATCAGCTTTTCTCCAGTCAGCTAGTAGAAACCCTGTGTTGAGTGAATCTTGAAAAATTAAATATAATGGTTTAACTTTTACAGAACCCAGTTCCCTTAGTACCCTTGGATGTATTCCATCAGGACCTGGGGCTTTATTAACATTTATTTTTTCCAACCACTTTTGGATTACTTCCTGTGTTAACCAATTATTTGGCAAAGGTAGTGTAGCCCCATTATGTTGCCGTGTCCCAACCACTGGTACCTCCCTTGTGTATACTGAAGAAAAGAACCTATTTAGCTTATCTGCCTATATATTTTTATATATATATATATATATATATATATATATATAGTAAATAAATCGAAGATTTGTATTCATATTTGAACGTCTAAAATAATTTTAAAGACTTATTACCTGTTCAGAATTCTGAGAAATACAGTATTGCACTGCATTCTGGGAACCTGAGCAGGAACATGCAAATGTGCCTACAAAGACTTTGCACTTTAATCCAATGCCATTTCAAACATGGCTCATTTTAAGCACGTGCCTGCTGTATTACACAGCTTTAATCAAAGTCCAGGATGGATTATGCACAAGCCAGGAAACCTACCCATAGACAACACTGTTTCAATGTTACTGCCTCTCATCAGTGTGGTGCCAGTTCCTAGCCTGTGCAGTATTTTGTGGGTATGTAGTTTACCACATTTAATTTATGGTGGGCAAAAGAGTGATAGAAGCCTCCACAGTACAGTAACTAAATAATACATTTGTGTTCACATTTGAATGTCTAAAATAAGTTAAAAAAATATATGTGTATATATATATATATATATATATATATATATATATATATAGGCAACATTCAAACTTTATTCTTATTATAATTTGCATATCATCATTTTCTGTAACTACTATACATTCCCTTCATTTATTGATTACACCCACAGTTCTTAATGGTTGCAGACAGGTCATTATCTAATAAACCACTATAATTTGCTTACAGTATACTGTATTTAACAGTATACTGTGAGCACAGTATACATTTAAAGAGTACAATTAAAGATCCAGTGTCGGTTCATGTTTTTGATGTTCTTGTGAATATAATCGCGAAAAAGTTTGCCCAATATCACTTATTTGATGTTTTTTTATTCATTTGTGTATGTTTTCAGGAAAGCACATATAGTATAATATTATTGTTTGTAAGTTGTTGTTATTTTTACTCATCCAGTAAATAGTAAATATATTTCCCAGACTGTTAATACGTTCTACACAAACCTTATCTTGCATCAAGATCCGCTGTATAAAAATGATGAGTAGGCATGTTTCCGGCTCTTGAAAAAGATAGGATTAATTGGAAGGCAATACATATACAGAAGCACAAACTGCAACTGGGAACACTCCGTAAAACATTAATAATTGGTACCAGAGATTCACCAGATAAAAACTGGAGGGCAATTTAAGCCAATATGTGAAATTAAAATTTTATCAAGACCTAGCAAAATTTCTACTGCATAACATAAATGATGACAGATTAGTAGCTAGCACAGCTCAACAAGTCAGAGAGGACTTTCTGCTGTAAGTTGTGTTTTTGCCCTATTTCCTTTGGCTGTAAAAATAAAATATGTACTAAGGAAATGTCATATGAAATGATCTGGTTCTCTGTAGCCCATGCAGAAGGCACTAATTTAATCTTGCATACCATCTGCACAGATAGGAGACATTTACCACTCTTTTAATAGCATCTTTCGAAAAAATAATCCAGTATTTTTACTGAAGACGTTTGAATTCATTCTCACAACAGCTGCTCAGCTGACCGCAGCATTTTCCAGCCCACGGTACATATCCTCTATCAACATAATCTGCAAGTCTAAGAAGCTATTTCTTCAAAAGTGCAGCATGGCAACATCAGAGATGGAAAGTTTTTAAAGGTTATGCAATTTTTATTGGGGTTGACTTTTCAACATATCATCACTGCTACACTTAGAGCCCAATTCAATTGAGCAATCGTAAGTTACTGGAGCCCATAAGTGAGGCTGTAAGTTAATTTCCTATTCAATTGGCGTCTTTCTTGCTGGCTCCAAATGGTTTACGGGTTACGGCTTTGAAAACTTTTCGATGGTTAAACCCGGAACTTACAGCCTCTGAAGCCTTCGATCTTTCCCATCCAAAAGAGTTACAATTGAAAAAATCGCAAATCGCTATTCAATTGCTACAATTCCCCAAGACCGCAAATGTTTTCACACCCGTAAATGACAAATGAAGGAGAAAACCCTACATGTGCTCGAGAGGACCCGCAAGGGCTTTAACCCCTGTCCGCAGCACTGTAAATGCAAATAAAAAATCAATACTGCACTGTAAATGACGGGAAAGCGATGAAAGACATTAGAATTAATTGCACAGCAGTCTCAAGCTCGCAAATCGGCAATAAAAAATCATATTTTTTTATGTGTCATTTTGGGGTTATATCGATCTTGGGAATCAATGAGCAGCAGCCTTCTTGAAGTGGCCAGTGCAGTACCTTGTAATAGTATGCATATATGCCCAAGTATATTTTGCATATATACATACACACTTAAGATTTTATATATTTGACATTTTCTAATTGCACATAACAAGGGAGTGTTGCAAGGAGGGACCTGCTGGACCAGCCAATTAATGGATCCCAACAGTTAGGTCCTCTCCCCTGCCGATTTTTGTGTATCAGCTCTAGGGATTCCCCTTTAAGTAGGTTTGCTTCTGGATTTGTGGAGAGCAGGAATGCAGTTCTGGAACATGGATGCAGGTTTCCTGGATAGCTGGACTAACGGCTTAAAACACTTACAGAATGTTTCAAACTTATTTGGCGACATAAACAATCTAGAGTCAATAAGACTAGACTGTATACTCACTGATAAAATGAAAGTTTTTCAGTTCCAAACGTAATCACATATTATAATGTGGCTCATTTACATCAAATCATGCAATATAACTTAACGACTAATCCCCCAAGAAGGGCAGAGATATAAATTGTTTATCTCCTTTACTACTCACTCCTTTGGAATAGAATAAAATACATCAAGCAGTTGACAACTCCAAACTTGCCCTTAACACCAAATATACATAATACAGCCTATTACTCTTATTTACAAATAACCCATTTTTTTAATTCTTTACCTACAACAGAGGTATGTTGACATTTGAGAAAATAAGTAAAATTGTCTGCATGATCACTTTAATGATCTGAGTATACATGTGTAGTGCATATTTCAAAATTTGGTGCTAATTGTCAGGTGTACAACTCTTCACCCATGTTGAAACCTTGCTATATAGATGATGATATTTGTGTGTATAAAAGGTCAATATAGTAGAGCAGTACACCGAACAAACTCACCAAGTGGGTGCATATTGAACTTGATCAACTTACTTTAGCAAGGCACTGTGGACTGGGACAAAGAACTGACAGATAAAAATATTGAACATAAATGTACAACATTCAAATCCTTACTAAATATACATACTTTTTACCATATACTATGTGATAATAAAAGAAAAAGAAGTTAATCACATCCAATGTGGCTTAACAATGATTTAAAAATCAAGATACAGAGAAAACAACAGGCATTTAAATTATACAAACAAGAGGGAACAGAGACTACTTTACATAAGTACAAGGAAATCAACAAGGCTCACAAAAGAGCTATTAGACTGGTGAAAATGAAAATAGAAAATGAAAAGTCAGTTGCAAAGGAGAGTAAGACTAACCCAGATTTAAAAAATATATCTTAATGGGAAGAAGGCGAGGAAGGAAGCTATAGGAACATTACAATGTGACACAAGCCGTCTGATAAATAGTGACCAGGAAAAGGCAGATGAGCTAAATAGGTTCTTTTTTTCGGTATACACAAGGGAGGTACCAGTGGTTGGGACACTGTAACAAAATAGTGCTACACTACCTTCACCAAATAATTGGTTAACAAAGGAAGAAATCCAAAAGAGGTTGGAATTTGTTTTTAAGAATGCCCCAGGTCCTGATGGAATACATCCAAGGGTACTGAGAGAACTGGGTTCTGTAATAGCCAAACCATTATATCTAATGTTTCAAGATTTACTCACCACAGGGTCTCTACCAGATGATTGGAGAAAAGCAGATGTGATACCTTTATTTAAGAAAGGAGCAAGAGCAAATCTAGGGAATTATAGACCAGTGAGCCGCACTTCTGTAGTGGGAAAGCTTTTAGAAGATTGAATAAGGTATAGTATACAAGTATATGTGTATTTGAACAAGATTATAATTAGGAGTCAACACAGATTTATGAGGCATAGGTCATATCAAAGAAATCTAATTAGTTTCCATGAGGAGGTAAGGCGTAACTTGTACCAAGACACCTCAGTTTTTTGCAAAGACTTTTGGCTATTGTGCAAACTAAGGGATACTGGAATTGCTGTAAATATCTGCACATGGATTGAAAACTGGAAACACAGAATTGTTTTGAATGGAACATATTCAGACTGGACTAATGTGGTAAGTAAGGTTCCTCTGGGTTCGGTATTAGGTCCTCTCCTTTTTAACATATTTATTTGCTGATGACACCAAGTTGTGCAAGGTAATTAAATCAGAAAATGATGTACTTTCACTGCAAAGTGACTAACATAAATTAGAAGAATGTGCAGCTAAATGGTAGATTTTTACACAAATTATTGTAAAGTTATGCATTTGAAAAGGAAAAATAAGTATGCAGTTTAAATCTAAATGGAACAAACATAGGGGTATCAGAGATAGAAAGTTATTTGGGAGTGTGGACAACCACCTACATAACAGTGCTCAATGCCAAGAAGCATCTGCAAAAGCAAGTAAAATATTAGCATGCTTTACAATGAGTATATAAGCCAGGGAAGCAAATATAATTCTTCCATTATATAAATTCATAGTAGGGCCTCATTTAGAATATGGAGTACACTTTTAGGCACCATTTCAAAATAGACAAAAGCTGGAAAAGATATAGAGAAGGACAACCAAATTAATAGGGGAATGAAGCGACTAAGCTATGATGAAAGACTAATCAAATTATATATATTTTCTCTTTAAAAAAAGTGCATAACAGGGGTTAGGATTACTTTATACAAATTCATCCAGGGTCAATATAAGGCTTTATCAACTTCAATTTTTGTGCAAGAGGATTTCAATTGACAATATGATATTCCTTGAGGTAAGAGGAAAACAGAAAGAAGAGAACTGTCTTCAATCAACATGCATAACCTGTATAGTCCAGGGTATAAGATCGAGGACCAGGGGGTTGATGATAATCGCTAAATGATCATTTGGGAAGGTAAGTATTATTAATTAAAGTTTAATGTACAGGTTTTTTTTTTTATTTTATTATATAATTGTATTATTTATTTTAACTGTAATTTGTTTTTCTTTTCATGTAATTTTTTTGTGGTAATTTAGTTTTTTTTATGGCACTTCATGAGTTAACATTAAGTTAACAAGGCATGGGTTTATGAATTACAGATGGAATCAGTAATATTATGTCTGGGAAGCATTGAATACATGTGTAACTGAAAAAAGCACTTGCAGTGAAAAAATAGTACTTTTGTGATTTACGTGTCTTGAATTGAATGATGCTCTAAGTAAGGTAGGGATGTCCATGATGCACTAGAGATTAGCATGGGCCCCTCAGACTGTGAGAATCAATGAAGTTGATTCATGGACATAAAGTAGTAATTTCAATCCAAGTTTTAGCATACTAATTTAGAGCCATATTTAAATCAAGTGCTCTAAGTTAGGGCACTGCCGTAAATCAGCTACTCTTTTTTTTAAGCAGATAAAGATTGTATAGTGGTACAGTAGATCGGGACGTATTGTTTTTGTGTGTAATATGTCATTGAAATATGTATTTTGTATTAAGATTTTATATGATGTTAAAAATGAGAAACTTTAAAAAAAATAAAAAGTGCTCTAAGTTAGGGCACTGCAGTAAATCGGCTGCAGGAGTTTTTTCCCCCCTAACTTCTACACTGATGTAAGTCTTTCACTCCCCCATATTAGGTGACTCAGCCCACAGCTGTATATCCTGCCTTAGAAGCAACAGATTTCTGTGCAGGGAGTAGCCAAAACAAACTTTACGGATGAGACAAGGCTCTAGGAGTCAATAGGAAATGAGAAAATCATAAATCTTATAATGAGTGGGAAATGCAACAGCAAGTGCCTTAACTGCAGCTTCAAAGGAAATAGATAATAGACATTAGATATACCGAATTGGTCTGAATATAAGCCGCAGCTTTTTTCCGATTTTTGAGCTTGCGAGTTAAGGGTGCGGCCTATATTCGCGACCGTCAAAAAATCATTGCCAATTTGCGAACTTTGCTTGTAACGCGTGCGACTTCTATTCGCGAATGCAAAATGACTGCCGATTTGCGCGATTGCGAGTGAAGGGTGTCGATTTTCGTGCTTTAGACTGCGTTATTGAATAGCGATTTACGGTTTTAGTGATTCTAACATCCTGTAAAGCCTGTAACCTGCAAAAAAAGCCTGTTTCTTGCAATGGCGGATCACTTTGAGAGTCTTTTTCTCTCCAATTTTACGGGTGCGGCTTATATTTGAGTACTAGCTTTTTTCTATTTTTTCACCTTGAACTTTACGGGTGCGGCTTATACGCGGGTGCGGCTTATATTAGGACCAATACGGTATATAGAAAGTAATTGTTTTTTTAATTAAAAATATATTTTGATATAAAAAAGACATGACAATTGTATTTATACCTTCAACCAGTAAAATATATAATGTTAACAAACTGCAGAAAATGGAGGGCCCTGTTTTGAGCTTAGAATCTTTGTAGAATAAGCTATTGGAAACTCGCTACTTCCAATCTAAAGGATAGCATATGCTGCTGATTGGTCAGGTGAAAGTGGTATTCATGTCTCTATAAATAAAGTCTAAAGTGATCTTAGATTTTCTGCAAAGTTGACTTAGGAACAAGAAAAGCAGGCAGAAAGAGGAATAGGATATGTGTGAGGGAGAGATCGTGGAGAGAGAAATGAGACAAAGGAACAGAGAAGAGAAAAAGTAGAGGAGGTAATTTAGCAGTGGGTATGGTGGCTTCATGGAGAGCAGAGATAGAATCACATTATAATTGTCAAACTGCGATTCATCGCCACGCTTTGCCACAAATCACAGTTTGACAACGATCCAATGCGCAGTGCGCGACCAGAGCCGCGCATGCCCAAAGCATGGCATGAGCAGTGCACTGCACATGCACAGCGCATAAGGGGAGGGGGAAGAGTCACACAGGGGGGAAAGAGACACAGGGGAGGGGAAAAGAGATGCATGGGGGGAAGACACGGGGAATGAGACACGGTGAGGGAGAGGAGGGGGAGGGAGAGAAACAGGGGAGTGATAGGAGGGGGAAGAGACACAAGGGAGGGAGAGGAGGTGAAAGATTCACAGAGGAGGGAAATGGGGGGAGACACAAGGGAGGGGGGGAACAGACACAAGGGGAGGGGGGGGGACAGGGGGTAACGAGACACAGGGGAGGGGGGTAAGAGAGGCATGGTAGGGAGAGGGGGAAATAGATGCAGGGGAGGGGGCAACAGACACAGGGGAGGGAGAGGTGGGGAAGAGATACAAGAGGGAAAGAGACACAGGGGATGGTGAGGAGGGGGAAAGAGACACAGGGGATGGTGAGGAGGGGGAAAGAGACACAGGGGAGTGAGAGGAGGGGGGAAGAGACACAATGGAGGGAGAGGAGGGGGCAAGATACACAGGGGAGGGAAATGGGGGGAAAAGACAAGAGGGAGGGGGAACAGACCCCGGGGTGAGGGGGGCAGATTGGGAAGTGACACAGGGGAGGGTGAACAGATACAGGGGAGAGAGAGAGGGAAAGAGACACAGGGGAGGGAGAGGGGTAAAAGAGACAGGAAGGAAAGAGACACAGGGGAGGGGATTAGAGACACGGGAGGGAGAGGGGGTAAAAACACTGGGGGGGGGGAAAGGAGACACAAGGGAGGAAGTAAACAGGGGGAGGATCTCGCAATGAGCGCCAAAGGCACTCATTGCAAGGCCTGTGATGAGCCAGGCTTCACTTTTTATTGCTGTCATTTTTGATGGGCAAGTCACTAGTATTATATATTTACAAATAATGTATCAGAGCATTTGTTCCTTTTGTGGTTTTGTGATGTGTATTATTAACCCCTTGAGTATTGGGTTGTTTGTTACCCTGGATTTTGTATCATAAAAAAGGCTTAATACCAACATATATTTTTTAATTACACATATGTTGATATTGGACTGTTAAATGTCAATAAATGGTGAAATGTCATCATTGTGAAGTGCTTTTTTTGCTATAATGTCACATTAAATGCTTCTGGGGGACTCTGCAAGGGTTTGAAAACTACTTGGGAGTTATGTTTTGCACTTGTAAATCTTTCTTCTGCTTTTTTCAGTTGCGGCAGTGCCCTTATTTACGAGTGATTTGTAAAATCTTATAAGCATAGGGTTTGGGTGTCAGAGTGTAAGGGAGTAACTCGTAATTTATTGTCAGTACAAAAATAAATGGAGATTTATGCTTTGCTTTTCGGCTTTGTCATGGAGTTCACTAATAGTAGTGAACCGTAGCAGTCTGCTCGCAATGTTTTAGGGAAGGGCGATTAACATAGCTATGTAGGAATTACTGTTCTGCTACGGCACACATAATTTATTTTGCTGTGATTAGCATAGGGACGTTATTTTTTAATATTACATTTAAGTAACTTTATTGTGTCATAAACTGAATAGTGTAACAAGTATCCCCTATATCCCCCATATCTTCTTGCTTACAGTTTCTCTATGTCTTTTATTATTTTTGTTTTGCCTGTGAGGTGAGTTCTACCACACATACAAGTTTGAGTGCTCGTACTGTATACTGAAATAGGTGGTGGGAATGAAGTTACCTTTGGTTACTTGAATAGCATAGAATATCTAATTCATCATTTAGCTAAGGACGATTGAAATGGTCACAGATCTTCTTCAAATGCTAGTGTTCTGCCAAGTGAGTGTACTGCTACTGTACTTTCATAGGCTGGCTGGTCACCTAAATGGCTTGACTCATTGACAAGAAATTGTTCACATTTCTTTCTGTTTAAATATAAACTACATTAACTTGACCAGTGCTTTCTTCTGATGTGTGTCCGATCCATGCATTTTTTTTACAAGTGATTGATACAAAGAGTGTGAAGCCCCCTTAGTTTGCCTGTTACATATTTTAATTTTCTTAATTTCAATATTTATACTTAATTTAAAAATGTGACTGGATTAGTCTTACACTTCTGACATTGTTAGTTGATCATGGAATGGAAAAAGAGCTGATACTGATTACACCTTATACCCTCCCTCCCCTCCTTCTGCATTTCCCCTTTTTTCTTACTTTTTGTGTAGCGTTATTGTTGATTTCTGGAGGGTGGGTATCTCTTGGAGGGATGCAGGCCTATGACTATATATGTCAGGAACCCCAGCACGCCTCCACTTTCTTTACCTGTCTTTTAGCATCTGCTGCAGTTCCCAAACAGGTCTGTCTACCTAAACAGGATTATTAAAGATTCATAATTTCTATTAAGCAGTAGGTGTACAATCACTCTGACTTACAGACAAACTATTCAAAGGAGTCCATGCATTACCTCAATGCCTGTTATTTGGAATCCTAGTATTCTGTGTGAGCTCCTGTTTGCTGTAGTGATTTACATTGTATAATGCATGAGTTAACCTGTTGTACTGAGCTATACTTCCATCTCCCTTGGACAGGCCCGATCCAAAATTTTCCTTTGATGTATGCTATGCATTGGTGCATAGACAGATTCTCAAGTCTATATGTCCATTTGTTTGCGTGTATCTCTTAGATAAGAAATTTCTTCTTGTTTTGGGTTGTTTATGTTTAGGATACACGAACACAAACAAACGGGTAAGATTTATTTTTGCTGCTTTTTATTTGGGTAGTAATCAATCAGATAAATACACAATTCTTCAGTATGGATCCAGCTGTGTCATTCATGATATTAAAAATACATTTGCATTCTTTTTAATATTTTCAAAAATTTATAAAAAATGTAATCAAAAACATATGAAAAATAACAAAAGAAATGTCAGTATGTACCTAAAGAAGTCTTCTTGAGAAAGAGTAATGATTTTTTTGGTGCACAGATGATATCTGAAATTATAATGTGGTCAAACCCAATAATGTAAATAGGCCTGCTTTCTTTCCGGCTAACTAGAGACAAGTCAAAAATACTGGCTTGTATGTAATGCAGAAGAAACATTGGAGAGTTACATGGAACTACAAGTATTTCTCAGTGGATATTGTCAGCTACATTTCTCACGCCTACCTCTCATATGAAATGCCAATAGCATGATCTTGTGTATTACATCTTATCTATGGTAGGCACATAGAGCCTTATTCAATTAGGAGGCCGCAAGTTCCAGGATATATGCTGTATGTCTGTGGGCATCCTGCGGCCCAGCAGCATGCTTGAGTTAGCTTGTTTCCCCGTATTTTGAAGTACAGCATTGATTTTTTTATTTGCATTTCAAGTGCTCCAGACATGCATTTAAGCCCTTTGCGAGTCCTCCTCGAACCCCTAACTTGTGGTTCTACTTTTGCCATTTGCGGTCTTGCTTAGCGAGGGGGAATCAGAGCAATTGAATGGCGATTTGCGATTTTAGTGATTGTAACTCTTGCGGCTGTGAAAGATCAAAAGCTTGGAGGGGCATTAACTTACAATGTTAACCATCAAAATGAATCAGAGGTCGGAGCCCATAACCCGATCTGAGCCCTCAAAAAGATGCAAATTGAATAGCAAAATAAGTTACAGCCTCCATTTCCGAAGCCCGGAGCTCCTGATGCCTCAATTGAATGAGGCTCATAGTTTGTGCCTTTATGTATAGGTATTATTGTTTGTTTCTCATCTTTTTTGACACATATATCATGCAAGGAGCCCATATGTTTGAAATGTAAGTGTAATGCCCCTCAATTCTTTTGTAATTAATGTCAAGTTGTAGAGTAGATATATTTAATATTGTCCATTATTTGGTTCCTTTGTGATGTAGCACATCTGCAATGACGTGCAAAGAAATGGTGTAAGCAAGTGCCCTAATGTTTTAAGTGCAGACCTCTTGAGATCTGTTCAACAAATACTGTCTGCTGATCTGTACTACATGTTTTTATGGACGAAATATCACTGCAAAACAAGTTGCCTGCTTTTAAAGAGTCTTAACAATTGGAAAGAAAGACCTAAAAGAAAATCACGTCATGCTAAGATGGATTTTAGTAAAAAAAACTAATAAAGAAGCCTGAGCATTCCCCATTTACTGTAAGGCAGTGACCAAATGTTGAAGGGCAAATTAGCAGAAGGGACAAAATTGAATTGTAAAAAAAGGAATATAAAAAATCGAAGGTTCTCATAATATAAGAACTATCTTTGGTGACATCACCCTATTGATTGCATTTTTTGATTTGGAAGTATACCTTATTAATTATAATTATTGGAAGTTTGTCCCTCTATTTCCAAGATGCAGAAATATCATACAACTCAATGAAGGCCCAATCAATGAGGACATTCATTCCACTTCAGTTGTTTACATGGAATATAGCAGCTGACTTCACGTTGATTGAAAATTGCAGTGATATGAAAAGTTCAGGTATATAAATAAAATAGTCCAATAACACAGTTGGCAGAAATAAGTAATCCCTCTTGTTAATGTGCGTCGCCAGCAGTGGGTGAATGTTACACTCCGCTAGATGTGATAATGCTAACAATTTGTGATAAGGCTTTCACCACATAAAATATAACAGGGGATTATGCATCTCTTGGCCTAAAATAACTCTGAGCACAAAACTGACTTCAAAGGTTCAAGTATTTCTTGAAGGAGTGTTCTGTTGATGCTGTTGGCGCAAGTGAATCATCCCAAACAACTACTATTATGGAAAGGTTAAGCGACAAAATTAAATGGTTGTATGGGAAGAGAGGAACCACGCTGTCTGTACAAACAGATAACATCAGTTGTTATCTGTGTCCTTGTAAGGAGATAACATCAGCTGTTATTTGTGTGAGAGAAAAACATTTCTTTCTTTTCTGATAAGTCAAGAAACGGTTTTAAGGTAAATATTTCAACATTTCTGGCAATGTCTGTATTTCTTTTTCATACTGATATTCAGCCTAAGTATTCGCTAGGTAATATAAGTATATAATTTAATAGGTATATAATATAATATGTGTATAAGGCTATATAATATAATAGGTGTATAAGGCTATTGATTAAGGTAGAGATCAATTTGCTTGTATAAGGAAATTTGCATAAATGGATAAATAAGATAGATAGAAAGATAGATACAGACAAATATTTATATGTGTGTGTGTGTGTTAGGTTAATGTTTCATATTTCTGACTTTATCAAACCTTATTTGGGTAATGGCAACATTATCCACAAGCGATTTCTGAATAATATCAGTGCCACAATACAGGGTCAACTCTCTGTTCCTTTCTATACCTCATTAGCTGGAGCACACAGCAGAATTTTGGTAGTTTTTCTCCAGATCAGACAGCCATGCAGCATTCATGAAACAACATAGTTCTACCATTTATGTCTTAATCAGAATATTCTCTTTATTGAACATGACACAACATATGCAAAGGAAATACAATAACGAAAGATAAAAACTAATAAATAGTGGTGCCACTAAACGCTATTACTTGCTAGCATAATTAAGGTCACTAGATCAGAAAGCCACCTTAATTCAATAATTCAGGGCTGCTGCATAATAAATGAATAATTAGTAAGCTGGTTGTTTGCATCTCTCGACAGGAGGCCTTCACTGATACACTGTCACTTTTGATGCATTGTGTCCACACCATAAAGGATCTCTGCTATTGCAAACAGTAATTTGATTACACCAGGCCACAGAGTATACCTTGAATTACCACAAAATTATTTATAGAACAATATTTACATTTATCAGGCGTGTTAAATAAGAATAAAACAACTATAGCAAGCTGTTACACACATATATATTGCACCCAGTATTACAGTACATTGAAACAACCACTTTATAGTACAGTCAATATACCCAGAGCACAACATGGAACAGTGAATCCCTTAGCCTAGAGGACCAGTGCCAAGAGAATAGCTCACACATACAGTGACAAACAGCATTACAAAGGTCAACACAAATTGTATACTGCTGAATAATATCAGTATTATTTTGATAATGCTGACAATATTCCGATTTCTGCAATTATCTGTAATATACACAAAAAGCTATGCAAATGTCTGAATTAAAAGGGGAATTTTATTCAATGCTACAGTTAAAACAATCACTGTATCCCACACCATTATACAAAAAATGATCACTCCATCCTATACCTTCAAACTTAAGAGGGAATTTCAAAAACACCCAGGAGACGAAAACATTTGAAATTAAGATGATAACATTTTCAGCACCAAAGATACAGAATTTTATATAAATGTGGGTTTTCTAACACATTGCCAAAACTTTTTTTTTTATTATTCATTTTTTTTACATTTAAGTAACAATAATACAGAACTGTACAAATATACAACAAAAACATACAAAATACCTGTTAGATTGACAGTTCATCACATAAATTAATATGCATTGATTGTTGGCACATAAATAGGGAAAATAAGGACTGATTTACTCTCAGTTAGAACTAAGCAGACAGTTATCCCACAGTTTATATTTCCTTATAGTAATATAATTAACCAAAGGCAATTGGTCAATGAACTCCATTTCAATTTCTCTATTTTGTGTAATAATTTCTTTTATCTCAGTTCAGGTTGGAAGTATTGCTCTCTTCCATTTTTTCCCAACTAACCATTTAGCAACTATTAAAATATGGCTAATAATGCCTATTTCTTTTAAAGCCAAACCAACAGAGTTTATATGAAATAGTATAAACTCTGGGGATAGTGATAAAGTTCTATTAATACTTTTAGAAATATAATGCATATCTTCCAGAATCTTTTATCAAGGAGCAGGTACACCACATTTGTAAGTATGTGCCTTTTTCCTTACATCAGCGGTTCTCAACCTGTGGGTGGGGACCCCCTTGGGGGTTGAATGACAATTTGCCGGCGGTCACCTAAAACCATCAGAAATTTGTCTTTTTTGTCTATTCTTATCTGTAAAACTTGTAATTGTACACTGGTAGTACCTTCTTACTATAATTGTCATTCGATAGAGGTTGGCAAACAATGTAATCCTAATGATTACAAATGTTTCAATTCTCGTAAATTTACTATTTTCAACTTTCTCAATATATATTACATACTAGGAAATTGCCTGTCAAAAATGATGGGAATAAAATTGTATGGCTGGCAATGCTGTTTGCCACACAATATGAGGCTTTTGCTCCTCTTAGCACCTTTGGTGTTCATAGCGAGCCCCGTGCTGCGCTCCTTCGGTGCTCATTGCGAGCCTCTCCCCCATGTACTTCAACTTTCCTGCTTTGCAATGATTAACTTTGGTGCTCATTGCGAGACCCATGAAGAGCGCCTTTGGCGCTCATTGCAAGCCTCTCCCACTCACGTTCCCATGGATTGTTGTCTTTTTTAATAATACAACTAAAAACAAGTTGAGTACGGAATATGTTTGCAAAATCATTAAAAATAAAAGAAAATACATTATTAAAATAAACTGTGGCTTAAAACTGGAAAACTGATCATATTTTTTTTCATTCTCTTCCAATGTGTCTGTTAGTTATGACCTTTTTATCCTTCTGCTTTTGACCTGAGAAAGAGAATTGCATCTCTTGAAAGGTCTTCACTTTAAATAAACTGTATCACCTATTATTGCAATAGACTTATCATTTTATTTATCCAGTACTTTTAGAATATATATGTATATATACTGTATATATATATATATATATATATATATATATACAGTCAGGTCCATAAATATTGGGACATCGACACAATACTAATATTTTTGGCTCTATAAACCACCACAATGGATTTGAAATAAAGCGAACAAGATGTGCTTTACCTGCAGACTTTCAGCTTTAATTTGAGGGTATTTACATCCAAATCAGGTGAACAATGTAGGAATTACAACAGTTTGTATATGTGCCTCCCACTTTTTAAGGGACCAAAAGTAATGGGACAGATTAAATCAAACTTTCACTTTTTAATACTTTAATACTTTGCAGTCAATTACAGCCTGAAGTCTGGAACGCATAGACATCACCAGACGCTGGGTTTCATCCCTGGTGATGCGCTGCCAGACCTCTATTGCAACTGTCTTCAGTTCCTGCTTGTTCTTGGGGCATTTTCCCTTCAGTTTTGTCTTCAGCAAGTGAAATGCATGCTCAATCGGATTCAGGACAGGTGAATGACTTGGCCATTGCATAACATTCCACTTCTTTCCCTTAAAAAAAACCTTTGGTTGCTTTTGCAGTATGCTTCGGGTCAATGTCCATCTGCACTGTGCAGCGCCGTCTAATGAGTTTTGAAGCATTTGGCTGAATATGAGCAGATAATATTGCCCGAAACACTTAAGAATTCATCCTACTGCTTTTGTCAGCAGTCACATCATCAATAAATACAAGAGAACCAGTTCCATTGGCAGCCATACACGCCCACGCCATGACACTACCACCACCATGCTTCACTGATGAGGTGGTATGCTTTGGATCATGAGCAGTTCCTTTCCTTCTCCATACTCTTCTCTTCCCATCACTCTGGTACAAGTTGATCTTTGTCTCATCTGTCCATAGGATGTTGTTACAGAACTGTGAAAGCTTTTTTAGGTGTTGTTTGGCAAACTCTAATCTGGCCTTCCTGTTTTTGAGGCTCACCAATGGTTTACATCTTGTGGTGAACCCTCTGTATTCACTCTGGTGAAGTCTTCTCTTGATTGTTGACTTTGACACACATACACCTACCTCCTGGAGAGTGTTCTTGATCTGGCCAACTGTTGTGAAGGGTGTTTTCTTCACCAGGGAAATAATTCTTCGGTCATCCACCACAGTTGTTTTCCGTGGTCTTCCGGGCCTTTTGGTGTTGCTGAGCTCACTGGTGCGTTCTTTCTTTTTAAGGATGTTCCAAACAGTTGATTTGGCCGCACCTAATGTTTTTGCTATCTCTCTGATGGGTTTGTTTTGTTTTTTCAGCCTAATGATGGCTTGCTTCACTGATAGTGACAGCTCTTTGGATCTCATATTGAGAGTTAACAGCAACAAATGCAAATTGCACACTTGAAATGAACTCTTTTATCTGCTCTTTGTAAATGGGATAATGAGGGAATAACACACACCTGGCCATGGAACAGCTGAGCAGCCAATTGTCCCATTACTTTTGGTCCCTTAAAAAGTGGGAGGCACATATACAAACTGTTGTAATTCCTACACCGTTCACCTGTTTTGGATGTAAATACCCTCAAATTAAAGCTGAAAGTCTGCAGTTAAAGCACATCTTGTTCGTTTCATTTCAAATCCATTGTGGTGGTGTATAGGGCCAAAAAGATTAGAATTGTGTCAATGTCCCAATATTTATGGACCTGACTGTATATATATATATATGTGTATATACAGTATCAGTACAGTACATGAGTGCTGCTGGCTCTGGGGAGCTACAGTTCATTGAGGGAATCATGAATGCCAACATGTACTGTGACATACTGAAGCAGAGCATTATGCCCTCCCTTCGGAGACTGTGTCACAGGGCAGTATTTCAACATAACAACCCCAAACACAGCTCCAAGATGACCTTGCTAAATAAGCTGAAAGTAAAAGTGATGGACTGGTCAAGCACGTCACCAGACCTAAACCCTATTGAGCATCTGTTGGGCATCCTCAAACATCCACCAGTTTCGTGATGTCATCATGGAGGAGTGGAAGAGTACTCCAGTGGCAACCTGTGAAGCTCTGGTAAACGCCATGCCCATGAGGGTTAAGGCAGTGCTGGAAAATAATGGTGTCCACACAAAATAATGACACTTTGGGCTCAATTTGGACATTTCCACATAGGGGTGTATTCAATTTTGTTGCCAATGGTTTAGACATTAATGGATGTGTGTTGAGTTGTTTTGAGGGGACAGCAATTACACTGTTATACAGGCTCTACACTTACTACTTTACATTGTACCAGACTGTTATTTCTTCAGTGTTGTCACCTGAATAGATATAATAAAATATTTACAAAAATGTGAGGTAACGAGCTGAGATTAAGAGCACTCTCTTAAAGGGAGTGCTCCTAGTCTCAGCTCGTTACCAGTATAAAAGACACCTGTCCACAAAAGCAATCAATCAACCAGATTCCAAACTCTCCACCATGGCCAAGACCAAAGAGCTGTCCAAGGATGTCATGAACAAGATTGTAGACCTACACAAGGCTGTAATGGGTTACAAGACTATCGCAAAGCAGCTTGGTGAGAAGGTGACAACAGTTGGTGAGATTATTCGCAAATGGAAGAAACACAAAATAACTGCCAGTCTCCCTTGGTCTGATGCTCCATGCAAGATCTCACCTCGTGGAGTTTCAATGATCATGAGAATGATGGGGAATCAGCGCAGAACTACACAGGAGGATCTTAATGATCTTAATAGTCACCAAGAAAACGATTAGTAACACACTACGCCATGACGGACTGAAATCCTGCAGCACCCGCAAGGTCCCCCTGCTCAAGAAAACACATGTACAGGCCCATCTGAAGCTTGCCAATGAATATCTGAATGTTTTTCAGAGAAGAACTGACTGAAAGTGTTGTGGTCACATGAGACCAAAATCAAGCTCTTTGGCATCAACTCAACGTGTTTGAAGGAGGAAGAATGCTGCCTATAACCCCTGAAATCACCATCCCCACTGTCAAACATTCTGCTAAGGGGACGGGACAACTGCACCACATCAAAGTGACGAACGATGAGGCCATGTACCGTCAAATCTTGGGTGTAGAACCTCCTTCCCTCAGCCAGGGCATTGAAAATGGGTCTCGAATGGGTATTTCAGCATGACAATGACCCAAAACACACTGCCAAGGCAACAATGGAGTGGCTTAAGAAGAAGCACATTAAGGTACTGGAGTGGCCTAGCTAGTCTCCAGGCATTAATCCCATAGAAAATCTGTGGGATGATTTGCCAAACATCAGCTTTGAAACCTTAATGACTTGGAGAAGATTTCGGGAAGCAGGGGGTGATAGTTTTAATTTATAAAAAAAGGGGGAAAGAAAACATAAAAAATTGAAGACCTATTACTCTTTTAAATTCTGATTATAAAATGTTTACAAAATTATTAGCATCTTGTTTAAAATCTGTAATTTCCAAAATCATAGAACCTTCCCAGGTATGTGGTATCCCTATTTGAAATATTACCCAATATTTGAGTGCTATTAAAGACATTATTTATTAATCGTTTAGAAAGAAGACTTGATAGAATATCACACAGATTTTTACTTCAGGTTTTAAAAAGAATGGGTGTGCCAGTGAGAATGTTGAAGCAAATTAAAAGTGTGTATGATGGATTTATGACTTGTGTTAGTGTGAATGGTTTTATGACTGATTGAATCAGTATAAATGTTGGTGTGAAACAAGGTTGTCCCCTCTCCCCACTTTTATTTATATGTTGTATAGAACCTTTTTTAAATGAAATAAAAATAAGTAATACAAGGAATTGCAGTGCCAGGCGTTGGTGGTATACAAGACAAAGTTTTCTTATATATGGATGATACAACAATTGTGTGTAGGGATTCTGTTTCCATAAAAAGAGCAGTTAGAGTGAGATTTATGTTTTTGAGTTTTAAATGTCTTGCTTTTAATATCAAAATGACTCTCAGTACTGATGATTGTATAGCTAGTTATTTTACAAAATATTCTTTTGTTTTTTTATTTCGTCAATATGGGTGGATGGGCTTGTCTTTAAATAAACCTTATACTTTTTGCCCTCCAAAACATTATGTTATTTTAGAAAAAATAATCAGAGAATATAATTGACCAAATTTTAGTGTGGAAATTTAAAAAAATCATAAGAATAATTTTACAAATTTTAGATTAAATGGTGGCAAATTTTAATAGTGATGTCTCAAAACACATTTGGTATAATGTATCTAATTACTTATTGAGTAAAAGCCAGAAAGATCTGGTTTTGGCAGCAGTTACAGATTGTCTACCTACGAGAGAATTCCCGCACAGACGTGGTTTGGTCACCCGGGCGAAGTGCCCTAGATTGGTGTGTAATTCTGATGAGACCACTTTACATATATTCTGGAATTGCTCTTTTGCACAGGAGGTATGGAAAACTATTGGACCTCTTTTAAAGCGGGTGGGTAATCTTAGAATTTTAAACCGCGAAACTGTTTTATATGGGAGGATGCTATGCATAGGGAAAGAGAGCTTTTTAGAAAATTGGTTAATTATTAATTGTTTTAAAGAAGTTTTATGGAAAGCAAGAAATATTTTATTATTTAAAAAATTTTTTTTTTACCCCAGGACTGTATAAAAATACGCTTTTAGTTTATAATTTATTTATTATTAGAGGGATAAAAAGCAAATAGGAAAAGACAAAGCAGAACAGAACAGGTTATTATAATTTTAATTTTTCTTAAAATTTTTCTTTTTTACCTTTTTACCATTTTTTTTATTATTTTTATTCTTTTTTATCCTTATTTTTAGAGAAGGGATGGGATATGGTTTTAACATCAAATAAGGGATAGAAAGAAAGATGGGAAAAGAAAGGGAGTTTTTACTAGTGTTTTACAGGGAATGATAGTTTTTTTTTTTTTTTATTTGACCTACTTTGACCTAATAAATTTCCTTATGTAAAAATGATAAAACCTTGACCTGTCAATATTGCTAAAAATTAAGGTAATCAATGACTGAGTGGGTTTATGATTTGTTCAAAATCCAATCCTTTGCTTTGCTTTAAAGCTGTGGTACAGCGGGCATATACATTTGAAGGAGCTATGTATAAAATAGCATTTTGGATTTAAGAGCAAGAACGCATTTTCTGCTCATTTGCATGTCCCTACCCTGTGGCTCCGAATGCAGTACAATAACTGTTTTGCTGGGAATCCGGAGAGGTTAAAAAGTTCTTAAGCTTATTTTTAGACTTGCAGATGGGCTTACAAATGTATTATTTGTTTCTGTATGGTTGAGGGCTTCTCTTGCTCGCCATACATTAAATGGTTGTTATATATATATATTTATATATTTATAGTAGACTTTTAGTTAACCAGAACTCAAGCAACCACAACTCTCAGGCAACCAGAGAAAAATTGAATACTGTACTTTAAGTAAAAATGTAATTTTACAGGGTTCAACAAATGCCAGGAGCCAGGTTGTCATGCAACTGTATGTCTCTGCAATTCAGTTTTACCTGGTAGCAGACAGACATAGGTGACTGAGCCAGTGCAGTGTTGGTGTTATATTCCCCTGGTTCAGCACCGCACCCTCCAGCCCAACGTACCTGTGTGTAAGTGAGGAGTGAAAGCTGCTTCTTCTAGAACAATCCTCAGTGACAAATATACTTAGCAGAGCATTAAATGTACGGCTAATCTAGGCCTCTTTTAATAGTGATTCTCAAGCATCCAGAAACTACATTTATCCGGCATCTACCAATCCCTGTGGGTGCCGGATAACTGAGAGTCTACTGTATATACATATATATATAAATAAATAAATAAATATCATTAACTTGCACTGCTGGTTATTTATCCAGTACTTTTAGAATATATATATATATATATAAATATATATATATATATATATATATATATATATATACATATAAATAATACATCTGTGTTCACATTTGAATGTGTAAAACAAGTTAAAAAACCTGCTTCCAGCTTATAATTCCGAGAAAAACAGTTATTACACTGCATTCTGGGAAGCTGAGCTGGGACTTGCAAATGTGCCCACAAATGCCTCGCTCTTCAATCCATAGCCATTATCAAACATGGCTTCCTTTAAACTTATGCATGCTGTATTACACAGCTTTAATGCAAAGCCAAGGTTGGATTAAACACAGGCCAAGTATTCAATCCATGTACAGCTGTTTCAAGCTTACTGGCTATCATCAGCATGGAGCGGGATCTCAGCCTGCGTTGTGGAAATTATGAGTAGGTAGTTCACCACAATAATCATTAATAATATGGTGGGCAAAAGAGCGATAGAAGCCCTCGATCGTACAGTAGTATAGTAAATAAAAAGTACATCTGTGTTCACATTTGAATGTCTAAAACAAGTTAAAAATCCTGCTTCCAGCTCAGAATTCCAAGAAAAACAGTTATTATACGTTATTTATTTATATTGAATCAATGAATCCATGGCTGTAAAATATTTGGAAATAAAACACTGTTAAGCCTGTAATAAAAACCAACAAATGAGTGCATTGAAGATGCGTTTTATTCAATTAGGAATCCTGGGCAGAGTATTGAATAGAGGGGGATCAATTCTGTGGGATAGATTAAAATAAAATAGAGAAACAAATATAATATGGAACTTAAGTTCAGTTCAGCATGGTGCTAAATAATTTATAAGTTATAGAGACAATTATAAAATGAGTGTGGTGATATAAAGATACATTGTCATGGAAATTAATTGTTTCAGAAATCTGTGTTTAGAATACTTAAATGAATGTATAAATAGGGTTTAATTAGTAACTATTGTAGCAAGCAGGTTATTAACAATTTGATATGAAATCTTTGGGTTTAGATGTATTTTTTTTGCTAACTGATTACATTCAATCTTTTAGCTGAAGTATATTAGTTGATCCTTTTGTCATACAAACTTGTGGAGAACCACAGTAATTAAGATAAGTGTGTGTGTGACACAAGGTTCAAGTTGTTTTAGGAGCGTTCACCAGATATACAATTAGAAGTGTAGAATATATTAGTGATTGGATAATCCTATCTATTTGTCTCTCCTTATATAGGTTAGTTGCATCAATCTTCCTGTTGAACTAATTAGGAGTATGAGAAGTTATTGTATCCTACCATATTAAGGATTCAGACATTTTAGTAAGCTATTGTTTTCTGTTTTTCCACCATACCTTATTGTTTTTATTTCAACTTTTTTTATTTTCAAAATATTTTTTTATATGCATTTATAATAAAAGTTAAGCTGTAATAATCCATGTCTTCTCTCCTGGGCTGTGAATGACCCAGATAGGACTTAAAATGGTGTGTGCTGGAATAAGAGTATTTTTCTTTTCCATTCCTATTTATCTATCTATTAAATAGGTAATGCAATATAAAAACACATAACATACATAACAAGTAACCATGTAACATGGTTCTTGGGGTTCTTAAATATCATCAGAATCTCGGGAGTGTGTGTTTGTTTGTGTGACTATTTTTATGATTGCGTTAAAACAACACAGCAAAGGTTCCAAATACGGTATAATTGAAAACTAAGTAATAACAGGTGCCTTATCCATTTAGGTCTATTACAAAAAAATATTTTCTTGCAATTAACTTACTCTAAAGTTTGCAATTCGTGCTTGTCAGTCACTCTGCTGATCTTACCTGGATGTTATTACTTTTTCGTATAAAAAATAAAATCGAATTCATTAAATGGTATAGCAGATAGATGTGCCTAAAAGTTTTTGTTATTTTGGATCGTGCACCAGGATTTTTTTTATCACTACATTTAGCCCTACAAGGTCGATACGATTCCTGTGATGAGATGTGTGCAGACCCCATGGAGTTATCAGCCTATTCATTCTCTGGGGATTGCACATACTCAGCCTGATCAATCTTATGTGGCTCTTGTAGAATAATTAAATATGATAGCTATTACATTTTAGTCTTATATATTTTTTATTTTCTAAAAAAATATTTTGCCTGTTATGTAAATATTGTAATTATGCAAATATTGTATCAATAGACCTTTAAAACTACATACTGTAAAATGTGTAATTTATTACCAACATTTTATTGTAGTTTTGGGAAATTTTAATACCCCACTTCATGGTTGTCTATACAAAATGAGATACCTGTGACAATTCATGTGATATTATGGAGAATTGGACTAATTAAACACATCAAAATATGTTTTACATATGCAAATTTGCAGGTGTCTCACTCTATTCCTGCCGAGGGTAGAGATTGCTCTGTGTCTGCTATTATTATACTCACATTTTATACAGATTGGAGGCATGAACTGGTTTGGATATAGGAAATCAGGTGTGCAATTTTTTTACAGCGAGATTACTGTATGAATATAAGAAAACATGCCAGACTATACATTTAATAAAGATGTCCCCTAGTGTTCTTTAAAAGGTGACTTCTTATTTGTTGCAAAAATCATAAGCCTATAACTTAATTACAAAACAATGTAATTTTCTATACACCTCTCCCCTGTGTTGAATCATAGACATTTGATATTTGCCTGGTTACACTATTCTAGATTTAGATTTATACTAATTACTAGCAACTTGCCCGTCAAAAATGACGGCAAGAAAATGTTAAGGCTGGCTATGCTGTTTGCCACACAATGCGAGGCTCTGCCCTTCTGAGCACCTTCGGCACTCATTGTGAGTCTCTCCCCCCATCTTCTTTGGTGCTTTGCAATGACCACCTTCCGCGCACATCGCGAGCCTCTCCACTCCCGTCTACTTTGGTGATTTGCAATGATCACCTTCGGCGCACATTGAGATCCTCTTCCCCCTGTAGTTTATGGGCCTTGCGATGAGTGCTCATTGCAGACGTTGTGCAACCCGCATGCCTGGTGTTCAGCTAAGTGTTACTGGCTTCGGCTAAGTGTTAGTGGCTTTGGTTAAGTGTTACTTGCTTGTGTTAATTGTTACTGACTTGGGTTAAGTGTTACTGGCTTGGGTTAAGTGTTACTGGCTTCGGCCTCATTTTGATCCTGTTTGAGAAAATTAAAAAAATTTCGGCTGCCATTTTTTTCCTCGCTTAGCCGATTTTCTATCTCTGAAAACGGCAATTAGGGCTCAAATTAGCTTTCAACCTCACTCACAGGCTCCCTGGCTGTCCCTCTGAGTTGTGTGCAAGGTTTTTAATCTATTTTTTACATTATTTTTCATTTTTAGGCGGTCTTTTGAGTTACGGGTTTTGACTAAGTATTACGGGCTTCGGCTATGGGCGTCTTCAATCTCTTTCCATCCTCCATCGGTGGAGGTAATGGAGCAAATGACATCTCTGACGGGACAGAGGCCCCTTAGAGGAACCCTGAAAAGGCACTATTTCGAGTGCTTCAATGAGCTCCAAATGGTGCACATCTTAAGGGTCGTCTTCAATCTGTTTTAAAGTCCTATGGGCCTTGCAATGAGTGCCTGCGGTGCTTAAGTGATTAATGCATTTCATATAAACATGTTAATTTGCAAAGACCCATACATGTAAATAATGAATGATCTTCATAAATACATAGACATAAATCTCTTGTTGAAGTGAGTAGTGTGATATACATTTTGCTTTGAGGGATTCTATGTGCTTGACTTTCACAAATAAAATTGGCCTACCACACTTAAAGGTTAATTATACAATACATATGTTGAAAAGAAATATATTCTTTAAAATATTGATATAAAATAAACACACTGATAAAGTACATCCAACATATACAGGATAAAAATGCTAGAAATAATTTAAAGAATGCTATAATTAAAGGGACTCCAGAACCCCCAAATAAAGCTGTTTTTATGTTATTTTAAAAGAGCACAAAAAAAATCAGACTTAATAAATTAAGTGTTTTCTAAGTTTAGTAGGAAATTGGGGTAGTAGGAACAAAAGTGGGTGGAGCTGATGTAGGAGGACTCGCTACTGGCCTGTAATTTTCTCCACGGTATGCAGCCACTCTGCATTAGTTTTTAATGGCTTTTTAATATGCAATTGGGCAAACTTACAAGTAATAATTCATTATTATGTTGAAGCAATTTTAATTATATAGTAGGACATACATGTACTGAACAGTAGATGAGTTGGATACTTTTCTTTTAAATTGGAAAAGCTCTCTTACAGATATGTAAAATATTATACTATGTTAAATACATATTTATCACATGTGACTACTGTTTGCTACATCAGTAATAGGTTTCCACGATAATGATACTGCTTCTAGCCAGCTTTTCTTACTTAGTATATCTTGTTTGTAAATCCACCAAAACTTTGAATTTGTAACAAATACATGACAGTGGGGCTTACAATATAAATTCCCAAGTTGACTATTTTTTATATTTTAGTTTTATTATTAACCAATAAAAGTTGTCTAAATGGTGATTTCTTACCCTAGGACATTTAAAAGGTTGTGCTTGAATGTTTGTGCTTTATTTTACTTTGTTTGTGCATATTTTCATATATTAAGTACTCAGACAGGAATTGGGTTTGTCTTTGGTGTGTGACGTAATGTGTAAGGTCTCATAGAAAGCTCCCATATACTCTTCACTCATATGGAGGATTGACCAGAGGTTCTAAATCATTGAAATATTGCTAGTCATTCAATATACATGTCAATCTCACTTTTTTCACAAGATTACCTGAAATAAAGTACCACATTACACCTCCTCACCCACCAATTCATTATAAACCAGATGATTATTTTCTTTGTGCAGAGAAAAAAAGATGATTATTTTTTATTTTAGAGGGAAGGGTTCATCCTATTGGCAACCTCACAACATTGTTACCTTTGCCAAGTGCTGGCTCTCAGCAGAGAGAATTAGACAGTTGTCTCTGCCAGCTGATACAGTTGTGCTTTAACTAGAGGTCCTCGTAAGGCCACTAAATTTGCTCGACATAACAGTAAACATCTCCTAAACGCATGTTGAAATGTTTTTTTTTTTTGATATACAAGCATTTTTTATTTAGAATTTAAATAAAATATAATCTGTGTTTACATTTGTCTAACCACTTGCTTTTGCATTACTGTAGCAAATTCAGGTTTCTGCTAAAATGCCTCTATGGAATTTTGAACAAGCTCAGGAGGGTTATTGCTCTGCTCCGGAGCTGTCCATGTAGAGAGCAAATTTAAAAAAAGAATTAAACCCTAAATCTACCTATGCAGACATGATATGCTGGACTCACCTAAACAGGTCAGTTATGGGTTAACTGGTCCATGCAGTCCTGAGTCCAGGGAAAACCGCTATCAATCACTGTATTCCCTTTAAACAATCAGTACACCTCACATTCCTTGACTATCTGTTTTTACTCAGGCAACAGCCAGTAAGCAGGATACACTTTGTATGTAAACAGAGGCTTACAATTTTAGATTTTTTATCTGTTACTTGTGTAATAGAAAGAAAAGATGATTTTAACATGTAATCTTGTGCTTTTTCATACCATGAAGAGCACTTACAGTGAGGTAAAGGGTCCTTCAAGGGTCTATGTTGCCATGTCCTTGCCCCCATCTCCCAGTGGGCACCTATGGACTGACATAACCCATTGTTATCTTTCCAGCTTGATCTCTTCTTCAATCCCAAAGAAGCACCACACAGAGACAAAAAGTGCATACCTCAAAAATGTTTACAATAGTTTGTTTCTTGCACTAGTAGTGTGTATCTTGCACTACCAATGCTTTTCACATAATTTTTTTTTTTTTGTTTCAGATCACTATGGCTGTCTTTTTTGCCCCTTATATTGAAGCCATAGACAAATAAATAATGTTCCCTATTAAATTAGGCATATGCACATTATACACATGTGTGCTGCATACTATCGGTCTAAAAATAATTGTAATGTATAGGGTTAGGTTTATAAATGTGCCACCAGATGTTGCAACATCCGGTGTTCATTTCTCTGCTTAATGGCTCATTCAGTAAACTTCTCATATGTGAAAATAAAGGCCTTGATGCACTAATTTGTACACAACCCATGTTATGTTAGATAAGCTATTATGTTTTATTTTAACATAAATAAACCTGTTCCCCTGCACAATATATATATATACATAATAAGTCTGTTACATTTATCCTTAAAAACATAAAATTCCTGTCCTGCTAAACATAGGTTAACCTGTTAAGCTGGATTGTAATGCGGGTCCAGCTCTTTTCACCAGTTTTCTCTCCAACAATCTCCATAATGTCAAACAGAGATTTTTGGATGAGAAACAAGTGATATGGTTTCTACCTGCAATAGAATTTATTTCATACATTCACAAATGTTAACATTATATGCAAGACTGCTGAGGCTCTTGAATTACGCAGACAGCTTTTTATTTCACTGGAGACCTACTGGCGATAAGTTTTGTGTGTTACAAGCACGAAAGCAAAATTGAATACAATTAATAAAAATTAAAGGCTGTAACAATCTATTTAAATCTGAGTAAAGACATTTTGTCCAATATCAAGTCAAGTTCTTCAAAACAGCAAACTATAAATATTACACTTCAGGGGTCATTTAACCTGAAGTGACATTCTAAGAAGACACAGGCACTTTAAATTAATGGTTGGAAGTAATATATTATTGTTTCATGAAATTGCTTAAGTATTTTTCCCTTTGCTTATTGGGAATATTAGTCACCATACAAAGTATATTTTTCTTTAACATGTGTTCATCTGTAATATACAATGGCCTCCATTCAATTGCAATCGCTCTGTTGCAAACGTCAGTCACGGCCTTGCTTAATTGTATCATGATCATGCTCTGAAATGCTACTTACAGGTGCATGATTTACGATTTAGGCTGCAGGCTTGATGAATTTAATTGCTTTGTTGCAAATTTCAAGACTTACCGCCAGTATGAAGGCAACTGCGGGCTTGAAATTTTCAATTTCAATTAAGCAAGGTCGTAACTACTGATTTAGAAACAGCTAATAGTACATGAGACCATCATCATGACATCAGTAAAACATGGAGTTTAAACCTCAATCACTTAGCGTTTAGAAGTCCGATGTGCAATTGGATTTGCAATCTGGCAATGTACAAAATAATAAAAATTAATGACAATACTGTTCAAGTCCATGTGGGTGACCTGATATGTATTAACTCCTTGATTACCGAGATTGATATAACACGGAAATGAAACGTAAAATAAATAATTTTTGAATGCAGATTTGCGAGCTTGAGACTGTTGTGCAATTAATACCAATGTCTTTCATCACTTTCCCTGTCTTTATAAGTGCTGTATTGATTTTTTATTTGCACTTAAAGTGCTATGAACAGGGGTTAAACCCCCTTGCGAGTCCTATCTGGTACTCATAGGATTTCCTTTTACATTTGCCATTTACGGTGTGAAAACAATTGCGGGCTTGAGGAATTGTGATAATTGAATAGCGATTTGCGATTGTAACATTTACGGGCTTGAAAGATCAAAGGCTTAGCTGGGTCGGAGTTACGATTTTGATAACCGCAGGGATTTTCAACCTGTAACCCGCAGATTGTTTGTGGGTAGCTAAAAGACACCAATTGAATAGCAAATTAGTTTACGGGCTACATTATGGGCTCCAGTAACTAACAATTGCTCAATTCAATGGTGGTCAATGTGCCAACTTATCCAGGTTGTATTTATGGGGTGTAGACTGAGGCTTCTTCCTGCCTGGGTGCCTGGCAGTAATGTAATGCCCGGCAGTAAGAGGACTCACTTGCCACCTCCTAAATCCTACTTGGCTAGGTAGAAGCTTTAAAGCATTAATGAGGGAAGGAGAAGAGGGGAAAGGGAGAGAGAGAGAGAAACATTTGAGAGATGGATGTAAGCAGAAAGAGAGATATTGAGGGGTAGATGGAGGGCATTAGAGAAGGATAAATGGTGGATGGACGGTGAGAGTGAGAGATAAAAGATGCATAGAAGGAGGGAGTGAAAGATAAAAAGGGATGGATGGAGAGAGAATAAGGGGAGAGAAAGAATGAGGGGAGAGAAGTAGAAGAGACGGAGAGAGAGAGAGAAAATAGGGAGATGGAGGGAGGCAAGGAGAGAGACATTAATAATGAGGGATGGAAAGAGAGGGTAGGAGATATTAAGGGTAGGAGGGATGGAAGAAGGGGATGGGAGATAAATATGATATGGAGGATGGGGATGAGAGATCATAAGGGAGGAGAGAGTATGAGGCAAGAGAAACAGAAGAGGGGGCTAGAGATATAGAGAAGAGGAAGAGAGAGAAAATTGGGAGTTGGAGGGAGGCAGAGAATAGAACGAAGGAGAGAGGGAACAGGAATGGATAGAGAGAGAATAAAGGCAGGGTGCGAAAGGCACATATATAAGATTTTGTATATATATTTGATGAGAAATATAAAAAAATCTAATTATATAAAATGTGTAATAAATCAATGCATTTCTTGAAAGTTTCAGACATGCTTTCATGACAAAAAATATTTTGCCAGATTTAAAACGTGATATTTTACATGCATAATTTTTCAGTTACATGCCCATTTTTGGCATGTTTTTTTTAATAATACATGGTATTGGATTTGTGCATTAATATTTAACACTGAATCTATACTCTCAAATCACTGAATCTATATATATATAAAAAAAAAGAAAAACAAATAAGAAAACTCCTTGTATTAATTAAAGCTGAATATGAGTAGTATTTATCTGTTTCTAATTAATTATATTTTAGTAGCTTGTCATGAATGTGCTGGTGTGCACCATCAGAGACTAACACCCTAGCAGTGTTTAAAGAGCTGAAACTAATTAATATATTTGTTAAATAACAGTTGAGCCAGTTTAACAATTTCAAATGGTAAAATAGAAAGGCAGCTCCTTACTTTTGTTCTTATATATCCTTAGGAGGAAAAGAAATAAGTAATATGAATGAGCCAAACAACATCAGCTTTGTTGCATGTAAATGTGGGGTCTTGGACTATATTATTGGCCTTATATCTTTGAGGACAATGAACCTCCTGCAGCAAGGATTGGGCATATATAAAAATAAAGTGGGTGTACTCTAGACCACGTTTACAACCAAGAGGGTCCTTAAAAGGTGAGGTCTGAAATTCCATAGGAGAAACAATGTCCCCTCATGGACAGAATCCTGTCTGGAAGGGTGGGGGCTAATAGCCTAAGGTGTGATCAGTGAAAAAAAAGAACAAAGCTTCATTATTTCCAAAGGAAAATTTGTGATGTAACTATTTTCTAACCCAATTTTGTAGCTGTGTAACATATTGCTGCTTTATAAAATACTTAGTAATAATTGTATAGTATTTAAATTAATGATCAAGCTTGCATTCATGTATCCCAAAAAGAGAATCTAGCAGCTGCAATTAGCATGTATATGATACATGGGAAAATAGCTCCTAATGTCAATGGCCTACAGTATATATCCTCCCTAGATACTGTTGTTATAATATTCTGCTTACTTGGGTACTTATGCAGTAATTGCTATTTTCTTTTGTCAGTTATTGCTTCCATTGTCTTTTTCCCTTGAAAGAATCTAGAGTATGAATTACTACATCACATAACGGTTAAGTGCCGCTAATTGAGGTACACAATTTTATCACACCTAATAATGTAATGCAACACTCTGCCATCTCATATTGACTTTTCTAGAACATTCTCACTTTCCTTACATTACTTTTGATATGGAGCCAGGGAAGACATCGGCTGATAGAACATTCAATTAAAGTTTAATATCTTTGTTCTCTGGGAATAATATGTGTTTACTTTTTAACTTCTCTTTTATGACTGTATATTCCCTTTTTCATAAGCTATACCATAGTGTGAAACTAATGGTCAAGTAGCTATAAAGACTTATATTCACTAAAAGGATTTCCACATAATTTTTGATGTGTAATTACAAAGTGATTTTACATCATTTAACTGCTTCTACCTCGCTTTACACTCGAATTGAGATGTTGCGTCATATTATTTAAAATCATGTTCTTCTAACATCACATATATAGTAGTGGATCTTACGAATGTTGGTGACGTTTGTGATGTTCGTTACGCAACTGCAGGCCTTGCAAAGCGTATGTGAGACCAGATGGGCGCACATGCGCCTGAGCGGTAAGGCAAGTGCATGCGCTTGCACAGATAACATGAGACATGGGGGGGAACATAACAGAGACATGGGGGGAAGACACAGGGGAGGGAGAGGAGGGGGGGAAGAGACACAGGGGAGGGAGAGGGGAAGACACACAGGAGAGGGAGATGGGGGGGAAGAGACACAGGGGAGGGAGAGGAGGGGGGAAGACACACAGGAGAGGGAGAGGAGGGGGAAGAGACACAGGGGAGGGAGAGGAGGGGGAAAGAGACACAAAGGAGGGGGGAATAGAAACAGGGGAAGGAGGAGGGGGGAAGAGACACAGGGGAGGCAGAAGGGGAAGAGACACACAGGGGAGGAGGGGGGAGAGACACAAGGGAGGTAGTGGAGGGTGGAAGAGACACGGGGGGAAGAGACACAGAGACACAGGGAAGACATGGGGGGAACATAACAGAGACATGGGGGAACACACAGGGGAGGGAGAGGAGGGGGGAAGAGACACAGGGGAGGGAGAGGAGGGGGGAAGACACACAGGAGAGGGAGAGGAGGGGGAAGAGACACAGGGGAGGGAGAGGAGGGGGAAAGAGACACAAAGGAGGGGGGAATAGAAACAGGGGAAGGAGGAGGGGGGAAGAGACACAGGGGAGGCAGAAGGGGAAGAGACACACAGGGGAGGAGGGGGGAGAGACACAAGGGAGGTAGTGGAGGGTGGAAGAGACACGGGGGGAAGAGACACAGAGACACAGGGAAGACATGGGGGGAACATAACAGAGACATGGGGGAACACACAGGGGAGGGAGAGGAGGGGGGAAGAGACACAGGGGAGGGAGAGGAGGGGGAAAGAGACACAAAGGAGGGGGGAATAGACACAGGGGAGGGAGGAGGGGGGAAGAGACACAGGGGAGGGAGAGCAGGAAGAGACACACAGAGGAGGGGGGAAGAGACACAGGGGAGGAGGGGGTGAAGAGACAGATGGAGAGGGAGAGGCGAGGGAAAGAGACACAGGGGAGGGAGAGGAGGGGGGAAGAAACATAGGGAAGGGAGAGGAGGGGGGAAGAGACACAGGTGAGTGAGGAGGGGGGAAGAGACACAGGGGAGGGAGAGGAGGGGGGAGAGACACAGGCAAGGCCTGTGATGAGTGCCAAAAGCGCTCATTGCGAGGCCAGTAAGGTGGGGGGGGGATTGCTATGAGCGCAAAAGGAACTCTACGTGAGGCAGGCAGGTTAGAGGGGGGAGGGGGGTAGAGCCTCACAATTTGTGGCAAACACCATTGCCAAGCTTCAAATTTTATTGTCTTCATTTTTGACGAGCAAGTCACTATTTAAAGAATAATTATCATAGTACTGTTTTCTCTACCCTCTCTGCTTTAGCAGTCCTTATATAAAAATTGATCGTTTGTCTTATGAATAAATATCTTTTTGCTCCATGACCTAGTGTAACTTTTATCATACAACTTATCCTTATGTTTTTTGCCTTTATATGTTTCAATATAGCTCTGTGTTATTTTCCAATAATGCTCCTCATTTTTCTCCCTCATTTACCAATATTACATTCGCCACCCGGAGGTCCGGTTTAGGATGTTTGTTTCTGCCGACGTCCAGAAGTGATCTTTTTGGTAGGAGTTACATTATAATAGTAAATATCTCTCTTCATGGTGGTAATGTTGTGTGTGTTTGCGTCTCTTAGTCGTGTCCGACTCTCCTTGACCTCATGGACTGTTACACACCATGCGGATCCACTTGGTATTCATGGCAGAGATACTGGAGTGGGTTGCCAATTTCTTCTACAGTGGGCCACAGTATACAGCTCCTGGTATACCTAGGTGGTCTTCCATCAAAGTACTAACCAGGCCCAACCCTGCAAGCCATTCAAGGTGGTGTGACCTCTTGTTTCCCTGACTGGAATCAAACCCAGGTCGCAGCAGTGAAAGCACCAAATCCTAACCACTGGACCACTCGGGAAACCATGGTGCTAATGCTACATTTACTCAAACACATGGGGTGAGATATTCTAAGCTCTGATGTTGTTGTTGTGTTTTCTTGGATTAAACATACTGTCTGATTTGTGTAATATGATGATTCCATATATGCACAAAACTCTAATCTTGTATCATTGTTGATCATTAATATGAAAAGCAGCAGAAATTTGCCAAATGCATGGAGGTAGAATCATATATTAAAAGTGGTTTGGATCAGTTTAGAAGCTGCTATTAAAATATTTTGTGCAAAGCAAATTTACTACAGTTCTTTGGTATTCCTTTCATCTAGTTGGTAGTTGGTAGCTATAGCTCTTGGCACTCAAGGTGAGGTGGCACAAATAGAGAAACAAATAGAGACCTAGTGATTTCGACTCCTGCGTTTACTTGGTAATGCCAGCACTAAATTCATCACATTGCAATGTCACCTCATCTAAAAGCAAGGTGGGAACCAAGAGCTACAACTACAAACCGCATGGACTTACCTAAGGACTGCGGTAACTAATATTGTTTTTCATGTGATGTATGCTTAAAAACTGATCCAAGCAAAGTTCCTTGTAATATATAATTCTACATGTTATTATGAATACTAAGGGACTGAAAAGGCATTGATTACCTTATAACTCCCTTCTACCTAGCTCATGTTACCTATCTACTTGCACAATCATGGATATTGGATGATATTATAATTATTATCTCTCATCTATATTGCACCAACACACTCTGTAGCACTGTGATCACATGGGTATAACAATACTTACAGCTCTATTAAATTCCTTCAACGCGTAAAACCGCAGCCCGTAACGTAGCCCGCAAGATTTGCGGCTATTAACTTGTCCCTGTAAAGCAACTCGCTAACAATCTGCGGGTTACAGGCGGAAAAACCCAAGTTTATACATAGTTCTTTGCAAGGCTAAGAGCTAGCAAGCTTACATACTAAAGGATTCATGAAACAAAAGGTGAATTGATTAAAATCGAGAAACAAGGACTTGGCACTTACTTAAAAAGAGAGTTGAAGGTTAATTAGTGATAATGTCTGTTGGTGTAGCAGCTATGAAAGATGGAGGTGATAGTGCAGAAATCTACACTATAAAGTAGCACCAATAGTAGGGGTGTCTGGACAGGATATGTGATCAGTATCAGCATGTTAGATCAGTTCAGAGGCAACAGAGAAGGTAGTGGTGTGTGACGCGCTAGCTCTGGATATAAAAGAAACCGAGGTGAATGAAGTTGCTGGATGATATTGGGCTGAGTGTCACTGGCTCAAGCCCTGCAGAAGTGGCTGCCTTAATCCGGGTGGTGAATGATATGAGGAAAACTGGACAATATAATATAATATGATTATAAAAAAAAAACATATGTTTAGATTAGAATTAAATCTGGTCTGTGTCTTTTATTCCAAACATGTAGCAACACCTCATCTCATCTATAATCTAACATGCTGACCTCCTGGGACTATAAAAGGCCTTATAAATACCTTCCATAACTTTTACATAAATACCATACATACCATTGTGCTTTTACGTTGTGTCATTATGTAAGAACTGTCACCAGCTACATATCACACCTAATTTATAGACAATACACAAAACCTTGTTTAGCAGAACTATGAACATTCTTCCCAATGTAATTTGTAAATATGGCCTGAATTTTAAAGCAAATAAATTATTTCATAGAAATGCCTACACTATTTCTTTTAAACAAAACTATATATATATATATATATATATATATATATATATATATATAAACTAATATACACTATGTAATATAATAACAGAGAAAATTTATTAAGTCTATCTATCTATATCATATCGATTTTATTTTAACTAAACAATGAAAAACATAAATTAATTTTTAGCCAAATCACAGTTAAAAATGGTTAACATGTTTAATTTTGAATGTTACATAATACTTGATTAGAAAAATATGTATTATTTTGAGAAGTTGAATGTACTTACTATGCTAGATACTGATATATGGATGTGCACACCCCTAGGAAGCTTACATAAAGTGTACCTTGCAGGGTACAGTCTGTGACCTCTAAAGGAAATGATGGTTGCTGGGGTCACAGCTGAAATTGCCCATAAGGAGACAGGCAGAGAGGTAAAAAACAGACAGCAACTTCCAGATTGTGATACAAATGTTTCAGTCTTTACTTCCTCCTGATTGGCCAAAGCTATTTTTTTCAAATTGCATACCAGTTAAGCCTGGGTTTGGAGGGTGTTAACCCTAAGTTTCAACTGACAGAAATTAAAAGATATTTTGCTAACTTCAAGGTAAGTGTTTAAATGCTTATTTTGGTATTTTTTCATGCACATTTTATTTTCATACACTACTAAATCTCCTCTATCAGATGCACTCATAATCCAGCCCACTTACATATCCCTTTAAGCCACTGGATTTGATTTAACCTATAGTTTACCTTATGACGTACAACAGCATGTGGTTAATTTTCTGGACTGTGTTGGGTTGATTGCTCTGTGTGATCCCATACAAACAGTAGGGAAGTCTATATCAGGGCTGGCCTAGTATAATCGTGCAATCACAACACTTGTAAGCATGTCCTGTGGTATTTTGCCATTTTATATATTTTAATGTTAATGTCATATTCAAGGAACAGTTCAATAAGGTCCAAGCTATATCCACAAGTTCAGACTATTATATGTTTTTTAACTCTACCTTTTCTCATTAATAAAATATATTATAGCATTTCTTGAGGACTTATGAATATAATAAACACAATCAAATGTTTTCTTTACCATTAACATTATATGAGTTGAGGAGGAAACATAATTGGCAATTTTCCTAGAGAATGGCTTAAGTATTGAACAAAAGAGAGCACTAAGAAGTGATTAAACCCATTCCAAATCTCAGCTGAAACTGTTGACTAATTTTAAATAATGAATTAAAACAATAAGTATAGATATCAGGTTTAGTCACTAGAACATTCTGATCTAAAGACTTACTGTGGCGTTCAACAAATTAGATTTAATACAGCTGAAAAAGAATTACTTGCAGGGCAACACAATATATAGAGGTCATTGAGCTGGATAGGCCAAATAGAGGATTTATGAAACAAGAAAGGCCAAGTGTTGCACCAGTGGCTATTTATAGTGCCTATAAATGTAGATCAAATCAATTGCCAAGATTCAAGATTGAAAATGGAAGCCATTTAAGTTACAGAGTATGAGTGATAATGCACACACAGCATATTTCCTTTGTTCTTCACATCTAGCACAATTTGAAGCCTACTTAAAATGGAACAATTCTGGGAACTCTTACAAAATGGAACATGTATGAAGCCTGCTATTGCCCTCCGACATTGAAGTAAGAAACCATGCAACATTTTATTATACAGACATTTACTTTTACTTTTTAATGGAATATTAGTAGCAGTTTTGTATTAGACATAAAATGCACAGTTATTTGGCCACAGTTTTAATCATTTCAGAGTTCATAATTTAAGAATTACAAGAGTTTGTATGAATAATTAATCTATACTGTAGGAAGATTGCATTAAAATGGCACTGTAGAGGTAAAACAAGTCATGGCCATTTTGGTGACAGCTTCTGCACTAGCACCTGTATTATATGACCATGTGGATTAATATTAAGCTATTGTGTGGTCTAGAAGACGCAATATGGAGATTAACAGCAAGCTGTGATCTCACCATCTCAAGGCATATATTTGTTTCAGAATGTCAAACGCTTTTACCATGTTTAACTTTCATTACATACTGCAAGTCTATCAGCCCAATTAAAACTGAAGCCCGTAGCGCTGTGGGCTTGACATTCTGCTGCATTACAGAGCTATTAAATTCTACCATGCTGCAAATTACGGGCCGGAGACGCAAGCCCGTAAACCATTCTTGCGCCATTGGATGTGCGGCCGTGAACATGATCAATTAGTCAAACCCGTAGTTACGAGTTTAGACGAAGCCAATGGCAAATTAGATCGTCATCATTACGTCACTGAAAAATGGAGGTTAGATTTCAAAGCCTTGTGGGTTATAATTACGAGTTTCGATCAGACCCGCACTCCAGAAATAATGCAATATTAATAAATCAGTAAATATTATATTCTAGTCCATGCGAGTTCCATTATATGTATTAACACAGAGATTGCCGGGATCGATATAACACGGAAATTATACAGAAATTAAAGTTTTATATTGCAGATTTGTGAGCTTGAGAATGTTGTGCTATTAATTGTAATACCTAACATAACTTTCCCTTTAATTATTACTACAGTAGTGTATTTTTATTTATATTTACAGTGCTACGGTTAGGACTTTAACCCCCTTGCACGTCCTCTCTAGTACCCGTTGGCTGTTTAGCTCCATTTGCGGGTTACAGGGTTGAACGCCAGTGCATTTGTTGCAATTTAATATTGAAATTGGGAACGTAACAGTTACGGGCTTGACAGAACAAAGGATTTGTGGGAAATAATTGCCTTCTCCTACCAATTTTACTTAGTATATAACTATCTAAAAGAAAATGTAGTTTTCTGTTAATCTATACATGTATTGTATAATTGCTTGCTCTGCACTTATCCTGCATGTATTTTCTAGCATATTTTATACATTGTATTATGTTTTTAAAGGCTGACAGTCATCTTTTGTCGCCAGGATAATGAGGTCACCTTGTAGTCTGAAGATAATAGAATCTTGAAGCAGTCAGATTCCTATCCCTAATTAAATAAAAATGTGCAGTTTAAATAATAAAAAGAAATATAACCCAGTTAGACAAAGAGAGGTGAACACAATGGTTAACTTGTTCAACCTATAGCTTAAATTATGTTGAACAATTTAGCCATTTAATACAATTATTTGCAAACATATAGATATAGCAGACTTCTGTAATAACAATATCTGTCATCTGTTCTTTGTATAAACATTTATGTATAAAAGTTGTCAGGGTGCACAATGGAAACAGCATTGCACCAAAGTTAGTAGAGAAATTACCTTTACTATACTGTTTTCAATGGGGATTATGTTTTTATAGTTGTGATGCTTATTTTGCACTATTTTACATGAAATTTGTAGGTGCATGATCTAAAAAAATAAAAATAACAGAAATTAGATGCATTTTTTATGATTGACATGAGAGCTGCACACCTGTGAATTGGCTCTTGCCTACCCTATAAAATGATATTAACTCAGAAAGCAGTATTTTCTTACTATGATTATTATTGTTATTATCTTATATTTATAATGTGCCAATTAGGGCGAACATAACGTTAAAACTATTTCAATATCAATTAAACGAACAGAGAGCTCTGTCTTTGCTCTTTGAATCTTGCATGTAGAGTACTTTTGAAGCATCCTATACGATTAAAAACGTGCAAACTTACAGTCTAAGGAATTTGATTGTGAAACAGGAGGATAGCTACATTGGGCATTGTAAGGATGAAGGTTTTAAACTTCATTAAATAGATATGTTTTAGTAAGGTTTTGAAGGACTTGAGGCAGGAGAAAAGTCTAGTGTAGAGTAGGGGCAGCACAAGAAAAGTAGTGAAGGCCAGGGTGAGAGGTGGTAAGAGAGGATGATAGAAGAAAGTCACTAGCAGAATGGAGGGGAAGGGTGGGGTAGTATTTTGAGACTACAGCAGAGATATAAGAGGGTGCATTATTGTTGAAGGCTTTTATATGTTAGGGTCATGATTTTAAATGTAATTTTGGAATTTATGGAAAGCCAGTGGAGTGACAGAGAAGTGATGCTGACATTGAGTATTGGGTATGGTAGATGAGTCTAGCGGAGGCATTCATTATAGACTGTAGAGGCCAGCAAGGAGTGAGTTGCAACAGTCTAGATGGGATATAATCAGAGAATGAATTAGAATTTTAGATGTATCTTGTGTTAGACAGTGACGTATATACTAGAGAGGAAACATCTCCTAGAACATCTTAGATTGTACCCACACCTAAGGGTAGGCCAGAATCAAAATGCCAATAATTTCCCCTTTGTAAATGAGAAAAAGCACCCAGACATGTCTGCTTTCCTCAAGGAGGTATCATTGATCCACCTAGGGACAGCAAGCCAGGGGGCACTTGTGGTTTACCCTATAGCTCTTTTAGACACCACAAGGGATATTTTCAATAATAAAAAAAGATAAGAGAAAGACATCTGCCTTGCATCTTGGTTCTGGCTTGCAGGCTTTACAAGTACAGTCTGTAGTATGCTGTAGAAGATTTCTCCTCAGTAATGGCATAATCAAGCTATTACTGGTGTGCACCATCCCACAGGGCAGGCACCTTCCCTGGGGTAGAGTATTTCCCTAAGGCCTAGATTTAAACATGCCTGTGTAATAAAAAGGAAGTTATGAATTGAATGTTATGAAAAATGCCTTGTCCCAGAGTCAACTTACTTTGAGGCCTGCATTTTTACCTGGCAACCAGCTTTTCAGATCCTCCCACTAAGGATATTCTATCTCTTGATATCTGAAGATCATTGCAATAATGCAATGAGGATCTGATTCTGTTGTCCTGTCAGTGTAAATCTTTTACAAAACAGCATGCTCAGAACCCAATGAGTAATTTATCTATGCTGTTTAGGTACTCCCTGGCACCTGAACATGCCCAATCTTCTGTTTTTACATAGCTTCACCAACAGATTCAGAGCTCCATTGGCTAAATAGCAATTATTGGCAATGATCAGCCATTAACAAGAAATACCAGTCTGTCATTAACAGTTAAACATTGCAAATTTCGATGTAAGTTTACATTGAATATAGGAATATGCAATTCTTTTTAAAGTACATTAATTCGTTATTACCTATAATTGAATATGATTCTATATCTGGAACCTCTGCTGTGTCACTTTCCATCATAATTTCAACTGAAGATTCCAATATGATTAACTACAATGCACACAAAAAAAGCTACTGAACACATGTTCATAAATACAAATGATGGGCGCAGGTTGCAGATGTGGTCCCAGTTTGATTCACAACATTAATTTCCATATGTAAAAATCTTAGAATGATGTTGTCGCTGTCATTTACATTTTTTTTAAATGCAGTTGGAAAATTATGGGCTGTTATTATGTACAGCAGCAGAATGATTTAAGCAAGCTGTTTGTGGTCAGAGGTGAGCCGGTAAATACTGAATAAAATGTAGTTACTGTGGAAATTGCATTCAAATTGGGTACATGCTAATAATAACAGGAAATGGGAATTAAATACATAATGCAAGTCACAAGGTACTAGATGCTTCCCTGTATGTACATTCTGGGCAAAAGCAAAATATTATTGGATATTTATTTAGGAATGTGTAAAAATTACATTGTTAATGATTTCTCAACTTAAAGGGACATGGAACACAACTGTTTTTTAAACATTTAAAAGAGCCAATGGTAAATTAAAAAAAAAAGTTGTTTTTTGCATGAAAAAAATAAAAATAAAACCTGTTCACTGAAAGAAGAAACTGGAGATGCAGAGATCATATTTAAGTCTGTAGATCTCATTGGCTGGCAGAGGGCAAGCCCCCAAATGCAGGTACACTTCTAAATACGTTTTTGTCTTCTGAGACCTTTATGTGACAAAATAAAACAATACCTTTTTTTTGATGTAACAAAGAAAAAACATTTCCAATTCCCTTTAATCTGTCAATCTGCATTTAAAATTAAAATCCTAATGACATCCAAGGACACATATACATTCAGAATATACAGAGTAGTAATGAAGGTTTCATAAAGCATATCAATACGTTCAATGTTTTCTGAATATTGATACTTTATAATGGTCAAATATTATTAGAAATGTAAAAAACATATACCTGTTACTTATATACTGTATACTTATTATATGTTATAACTCTGTGTTAGAAGCTACACTTTGTTCTGCTAATCTGATTTTGCAAATGGGAAGTGACATTGAATACAAAGAAGCATGATGTAGCTGCATCAAATAAAATATGATGAGAATCTTGCCTGTACTTTCAATTAGTCAAATATGTCTAAAAGACCCTCCCTAATAAAAATGTCTTAAACAAGGCAGTGGCTGTCAACAGTAAAAAAGAAATGCATATATTAGGACACAGTGGATGTTCCAAATATTATATTATTTAAGACTATAGGTAGTGATAATTACTTTATAAATTGAATGTTACTTAAAATAAAATCCTATGCAGATCCCAATGCATGCAGATCCCAAAGGGTAATTAGCAACTATGAACTATGAGCCCGATTCAATTGCAAGCCCGCATCTCACAGGATCCAGGCCGCATGTCTGCGGGTGTGTTGCAGGCTCCCGTTTGTCTCAGATTCTGGAGCTATTCAATTGATCAAGGCCGCAAGTTACTGTCCCAAAGCCGACTCCGTAAACCATACACTGGTTCGTAGCAGTTCAGGGCAGGAAGATGATCAATTAAGCAAGACCGTAACCTCCTATTTCAAATCAGGCAATAGAAAATTAGACCATCATTATTTCGGCAGTAAAACATGGAGGTTACATGTCAATCAATTATGTTTGGGGGTCCTATATGCGATCAACCGCAAAATACAGAATCATGAAAATGAATGCCAATACTGTTCTCGTTCATATGGGTAGCCTGATATGTATTAACTCATTGATTCCCGTAATCAATATAATTCCGACATGAAACCTAAAATACATTTTATTTCCTGCCGATTTGCGAGCTTGAGAATGTTGTGCAATTATTTCTAATGTCTGTCATCGCTTTCCACGTTATCTACAGTGAAGTAGATTTTTTTTGCATTTACAGCGCTACGAACATGTGTTTAACCCCCTTGCGGGTCCTCTCTAGCACTCGTAGGATTTTCTCCTTCATTTGACATTTACGGTTGTGAAAACATTTGCGGACTTGGGGAATTGGCTCAATTGAGTAGTGATTTGCAATTTTAACAACGGTAACTCTTGCGGAAATGAAAGTTCAAAAGCTTCGGGAGGTTGTAAGTTACAAGTTTAACCATCGCAAAGTTTCCAAGGCCGTAACTCGTAAACTGTTTGGAGCCCGGAAAAAGATGCCAATTGAATTACAAATGAACTTATAGCCTCACTTACGGGCTCCAGTAATTATTGCATAATTTAATCAGGCTCTATGATTGCACTGAGAAAAGGCCAAAGTTTTGTATTATGATCAAAACGGCTGACTAACAGGCAAAAATTATTATCTTGAATATAAATTTACTGTAAGAAATACCAGTTTTTAAAAACCTTCTATTTTTAAAGTTATTATATCATATTTTTATATTATATTTTGAACTTCTTAATTAACAAAAACATTATCAAACTTAGTTCTTAAAAACTATAACTATAGGACTTTAGTGGTCCTTTAAAAATGAGGATGGAGGACATAATACAACCAGTTATGAGATAAAAACCTGATATACCCATGCTTTTCATAAGTGTCTTTAAGAATTGATTTTCAGTCCAGTGGTATTAACTTTTATGATTGACTGCTCACTAGATTATCTGCATGCTTGTTTGCTCTATCCGGTTGAAATTATTTCAGTATCTTGTGTTAGACAGCAGGAGCTAGACTAATCTTGAAACAGCTTATTATCAGCCCCAAACTATATAAATAAATATAGTTGAATAATCAGAGTATTGCAGTAAATTGTGATTCCTTTTTTATTGGACAAACTAATTCATAAAATAGCGACGAGCTTTCGAGAGATAATGCCTCTCTATCAAGTCAAAAAGCAATACGGATACAGATATGAACTAAAAACAGTAAACAGAATGAAAAAAAAAATACATTGGAAAATGAAGAAAAACAAAATTCATTGGGCAGAGTTAAGTAAGAAACAGACCAGCATTGTGAATAATGTCCTGATCAGTATTTAAGTCTATAGATCAGGTTGTAGATAAGAACACAGTAGAGGAAAATTAAGAGCAATACATTTCAACATAGCATGTAGCTTACCAAAACAGTAATAGAAAGGGGAGAGGTAAGTGGAATGTGTGTGAGCTATAAGACATTAACAGCTTTATTAAATTGCCAATTGTAAAGGGCTCTGTATAAGCACAGAGCATATTTATTTTACAGAAGTTTTTAGTTAGTGAAGAACTTGCTTTTGGATAGAAGAACTAAAAATGTTTGTAAAATAAATATGCTTTGTGCTTATTAAGAGCCCTTTACAATTGGCTGAATCTCAATTTAATAAGGCTGTAAAATAGTGGGCCAGAAAGCTTAAGTCAATATTAAATGCCCATACACTTTGCATTAAACAATTTAATCATTTTTAATTCAAAAGTATTCTGCTGTTGGATAGTTTTGAAATTCCCTATGAGTACTTTTATTTTGAGGTTCTGGATGGAGGGATTCTCCTGGGTGAAATGGTGTCCCACTGGAGTACAATAGCTGTCTTCATGGTGCTTTTTGATGGAGCTTTGGTGGAGGTTAATTCGCATTTGTAGTTTCTGGCTGGTTTCCCCAGTGTAGCACCCCCTTTCACATACAGTGCATTGTCTCATGTAGACTACATTAGAGGATGTACATGAATATGACCCACTGATGTTGTAGGTCTTGTTGTTGTGCGTGGCTGTGTCCTCTTTGCAGATGTGTTGGCATAGTTTGCAGTGACTTTTGTTGCAGGGTTTGGTGCCATTTTCTCTGTTATGCGGTTCATTTTGGCAATATTCTGTTCACCAATGTTTGTCTTACATTTGATGGCTGTCTAAATGCAAGAATGGGGGGTTTGGGGAATATATGTTTCAATTCTGTGTCCTCTGTGAGTTGTGGTTGTAAATCTTTAAATATTTTGCGTATTCCTTCTAGAACCGGATGGCATGTGGTGACCAGTGGTGTACATGAAGTTCTTTCTTTAGTTTTGTATTGCAACAGGTGTTCCTGTGGTGTTCTGATGGCAGAGGTTACTTCCTGAGTGATAATACGGGGTGTGTAACCCTTCGGTCTGAGTGTTTATCACGGTCCTCTATGTTTAAACATATGCAGTGGTATCTGATGGCTTTACTATGAATTATCCCTTGTTTCAATAAATAAGAGATAAATCATAGTCTTTGTCAGTCATTGCAAGGGGCGCGCTGATTGGCTTCGGTGCTCATTGCAAGCCTCTCTCCTTGTGTACTTTTGCTCCACTGAGCACCCTCCGCGCTCATTGTGAGCCCCACGCTGAACGCCTTTGTAGCTCATTGCGATCCTCTCCCCGGTCCTTTTTTTGTTTTTATATATATATATTTTTTAATGCTAATTAATTAATTAATGAAATAATAAATTAATATACTTTACCTATTTGTAATTAATATATCCAGCAATCAATAGCCTGAAGAGCTAACAATCTGTTTTGATTTTCCTGCACCATACAATGTACATTTGCACTGGTGCTGACCTGAGGTGTAAGTGTCAGCAATGTGTCAAGTGTGCAGTGGAAATAGGCTGCGTGAGGCTAAATTGTTTGTTTAGCTGTGTAATTGGGCATTTTGTAATGGTAATGTTATTATTTGTAAGTTAGTGTTGTAAAATGGCGGCGATTGTCTATGCGTTACGCGGGTGAGGAGCATTTTCCATTGTCCCTAATAGTGTCTTTTATAGGTCGTACGTGCCTGTGTAAAAGTCTTATGTACTTAACAGTGTTTTGCATGTTTAGGGGTCGTGTAGCCTCGTTTTCATTTTTTTCAGTCGCCATTTTTTTTCTCGCTTAGGCGATTTTCGTGTGTGAAAACTCAGCAAATTGTGGTTAAATTGTTATGCAACCGGACTCCCAGACGTCGTAGCTGTCCCCCTGTGCTGTGAGTGGTGTTTGTTTTGTAGTTTTGGTGGTGTTATTGTTGTTTTTGTATGTGCGCGGCTCGATCATTAACTTCGTACTTTTTGACCTCATATTTTTTTTTTCTAAGTGCCGTGGGTTGTATTTTTTTGTGTAAAAGTCTTATGTGCTTGGTGGTGTTATGCGTGTTTAGGGGTCGTGTAGCCTCGTTTAAATTTTTTTCGGCCTCCATTTTTTTTCTTGCTTAGGCGATTTTTGTGTGTGGAAACTCAGCAAATTATGGCTAAATTGGCATGCAACCTGACTCCCAGACATCGTACCTGTCCCCCCGTGCTGTGAGTGGTGTTTGTTTTGTATTTTAGTTAATTTTGGTGGTGTTATTGTTGTTTATGTATGTGTGCGGTTCGGCCCTTAACTTCGTATTTTTTTACCTAATATTTTTTTCGCAGGCATGGGCACCTATGGCGCTCATCTGCACCAGCGCAAGGAGCTCCTTCGTGCAGTTCGGGGACTCTGTTACTTAAAAATCAAGTTATTTATTTAAGTTATTATTACAAAGCATGGAAAATTAGCTATAGATTGTATTTGCAATTTTTTTGTATCTGAAGTGGATAATTTCTGACAAATTCAGTGTTGTTTGTGCTCACTTTTATGAAAATGAGGAGATCCCAAATATGAATTAAATGCTTTCATGTGCTTATTAGAATTAGTGTATGCTTGTCTGTCTCTGTGGTGACCAAAACAAAGACCCCTAATGCGGTCATTCAGTTATATTCCCCTCCCCCACCCTTATCAAGTACTCTGAGATGCAAATTAGCATATTATGCTGCATATTAGTTGCAAAAACAATGCTGTATATCTCTTTATCGCAGAGATGAAACCAACTTCCTTTTGGGTTGTCAATGTCTTTTTACATTTAATTACATACATGCACACACACTGCACTGCACTGAAAATGTGCTGCCTTGTGGGTCTAGGCAGAAACACCTCTGCTGTAGATCATGTTCACTGTGCTGCTCATTTCTTTTATTTTATGTACTGCATCTGACGTGGACAATCTGATAGTCCATTGCTATGAATATAATGTTGCTTTAATATATGAACTATGACTCTAGGTCATACAGGAACAATGTTTGTGGGAATATTTATGGAAATCACTTATTAAATGAATGTAAATTTGTAATATTGGAAACTGCAAAGAAAAGAATGAATAATGAGATCAGCAAAAGGGTAATTGTCTATGGTTTTCCTTAATATATTTAATTCCCAGGAAGTGTTTATCAGAATGTCTGCTTATTGCTTCCTACCGGCAGTTGAGTCATTCCTATTTAACATTAATGACAGAGCATAGTTAATTTTTAGTTAAGTTTAATGGCAAATTTCAGAATAATTTACAGGTTTAGAGTTGAACCATCATTGATTATTTTTCACTCATTAATACTCTAACACAGTATTTTTCAAACTAGTTCAGCCATGGATCCCTATTTGGATTCCTAAAGTATTGATGGGACCCAGAATTACTTCTGTGGAACCCTAAAACTTCCCCAGTACCCGAAAACTCCATTATCCAAAAGAAGTCACAGAATGACAGTAAGATCTCTTGACTGTAAAACATTTCTCTAGGGCCATTATCTAACACCCTTCCAAATACAATAGAAAGCTTTGCTCAGAGACACACCTTAGGGTAGTATCTAGTGGAACTGCCTGTTATACAAACTTAAATCTTAAAGTATAGAACAAACTGTGGGAAACAGTGCTTTAGGGTAATGTGACTCCCTTCTTGTGATTTATTGCAGCTTGTATCTTATTTCTGAATATTGACTGATACATCATAGTCATGATTGGTGTTTGCTACATTGATATCATACTAAGTGATTACACAGCAACTACACAATGTTGCTATATAGCATTTATTTCAGAGGTTCTCAACCTTTATAAAGCCTAGGACTGGCTTGCTACCATCCAAAAGTTTCCCTTTAACGTGAAACCAAGGAGGTTCTAAATAAGTATAATTTAAAACTATAGGTAATAACAAGTACTGGTAAGAGTCCTAATCTGCCCGCTTCCCTGCATTCAACTGTAGACTTTAAAAATTACATTAAAATGTAAAAAGTTCCTAAATAAACAAATGAAAGCATAATGTATGATCACTACATCATTTCTTTAAAGAGCAGTACCCCAGTAAAGGTATATTTGTCTTAATATCTATCTACCTGCCTATGTATGTAAACTTCTATCTAACTAAGGGCTCCATTCCATAGAGGCATGTAGCAGCATAAATAAGGCTCTCTTGTAACTGTGGGAGCTTTTTTCCCCCCACTAGCTAAAAAAATCCCCACAAACTAAGTGACACACTGTTGTTTGTTCCTCTCTAGCCCTAATGTGTGCATGCTTGCAGGAGTCTGAAGCTCAGTAGTCTCCATAGCAATGCAGCAGAATGGTACCCACTATGTGAACACACTTCACTAGCCCTAATATCCTTCATTTTCCCTATCTATATAAACCCAATAATAAATATTAAGCAGGGGGTTTATAACCCCTCACACTATGACCCGCTAATAAGTGGCAGAGATAGAGAATAGAGGGCCTTGGTAAAAAAATAAATACTTTTAGTTCCCCTCGATATCAACCCACTCACTGCCCCTCCTCAAGTCCCCTCCCCATAACAACACCTCTCCAAAAGAACCCCTCTCATGATACCACCCCCGAAGATATTTTCCCATAGTTACTCCTCCTCCCATAGCTGCTCCACTTCCCTTACCTCCTGCCTGTACAAAGCTCCACTGCCTGCAGCACAGCTCCAGGATGTACTCCAGGAGCCCTATACTTCATAAAAAAAATGTATGCAACAAAATTATACAGCACTGCCCCCTCCCCTCCCCCCCAGTGAAAGGCCTCGGTGCATTGCACAACATGCACCACTGTCAGCTCCACCACTTCTGCTACCTTCCATGAACCAGGGGATCCTGGTATACCCGCTAGGAGCTGAGAATCCCTGGGAATTCCCCCTGCCCAAGCACTATGTGGATTCCTCCTTGCCCCATTGTAAAGTATAAATATTAGATCCCAATGGACTGCCATTGCACCTAAAATTAACCCCATACCATGTGGGTCTCCAAAGACCCACATAATATATCTAAGTATAACAATCGGGGTCCCTATAGATCCTCTTGTCACCTAAAGATATCACCCTTACAATGGCGGTCTGCATTGGCCCTCCATGGCATCTAATAATTACCACTTGCCTTGAAGGCCCATAACTTACCCCTGTGGCACCTACTGTTAACCCCTTACCATGGGGATCCTCAACAGACCTCCATGATATGAATAACTATTACCATGGGGTACCCCATGACACCTAACATTAACCCCTATGCCATGGAAGCCAATATTAACCCACATGGCACCTAACATTAACCCCCTATGCTTTTTTGTATTATTAATAATCTGGATTATGGGGGTCCTTTGAACCCCCATCAGGTGGTTAGCTTTCATGGGGGTCCAATATGGACTCCTGTGGTTGTGGCACAGGGGTTAATGTTAGGTGCTGTGAGGGTCTATATGGACCACCATGGCATGGGGTTAATATTTGGATGCCATGGGGATCCGTTAAGTACCTCCGTGGTATAAAGGTTAATATGAGGTATGATTGTGATTTATAGTTATATAACATGATCATCTGTGGAGACCTCTATGGTATAGGGTTGATTTTGGATGCCATTAATGACCTCTGTGGCATGGGTGTTTGAATGTAGGTGCCATGAGGGTCCACAGAGACCTCCATGGATATTGATAAATATACCATGGAGGTCTGTGGTGACCCCAATGGTATAGGGGTTATGATAGGTGCCATGGGGTCTATATGTCTCATATATAGCTTGGGATGGGGGAATGCCTTGACATCCCTCAGCTCATAGGAAGAGGTGTCATAAACCCCTGCATTGTTTTTTGTTATTGTTTAACTTCTTCCCTGCCATGGGAAGGGGTTCATATAGATAGGGGAAAGGGAGGATACTTGGGTGTCATGCCCAGAAGGGCTCACCACTAAACTTTTTGGACTATTGTGGGCCCTGAAGAGAACCTGATACCTAAATTATGGACTCTGTTATTTGTAACCCCAGCCTGTGTGATTGCTAAATATTTCAATGGACATGGGATTTGCTAAGAAACATGACATGATGTCTCTATGTGTAATTTAATGTGGGCCACAATAATTAATGTTGGGGTTACTAAAGGATGTTATTTGCACAGAGCAGTGTCTGTGTATTATACAGGGCAGTGTGTGTCTTATGAACAGAGCAGTGTATTTGTGTGGTCTTAACAGCAGGATTTATGATTGTATAGAATTATTGATGTAATGGGGGTGCACAGGCATGTTTGCTGCATTTTCCTCAGTGAGTTTAGTGAACTGCTAGGGTCCCTGGGTAGAGGGGCATTCAGTTGTGAGTTGCTTGGTTATAGGGGATTCAGTACAGTGGGGAAAGAGGCCTCCATATTGTCATGTTCCTGCCATAAAATGTATTTAGCCAGCTCTCCTCAGACTTTATTGTGCCATGAGCTATTTCTCACCTGCTAGCATGGGTCAGTCCCTGAATTTGTAGATCAGAAGAGGAAAGATACTAAAAAGGGAAAACAATGGCTCTCTAATTACAACAAATGGTTAAATCTTAGATGTTCACACTCTTAAGCCTCGGGAGGTAATTAATATCCCTGACATCAAAGTAGAATTGGGACAGGTAATGCCTTTTGTTTTGGACAAATGCTGATTGCTGAAGGAAAGGGGAGTAAAACCAGGGGGAGTGAATAGGGCCCATATTGAGTTCAAAAAGGCAGGAAGGAAAACATCTGATTAACTCTCAAGGGTAATTCATAATCCTGACATGACAGTAAGTTAGCAGGTGGGAAGATTAATAAACCTCTTGTGAGTGGTCCCGGTATGCAATAAAAACTGGATTGTGGGTCAGTAAAGGTGGTCAGTTAAACATACATAATTTGAGGTGTGTGTTTCATGCTGAAGGAATATAATAATTTTAACCATTGGAATTATTATTATGGGCTCTGCCTGCAACTCTGCTCCTAACCACTGGGGATAGTAGTGCTCACCTGTGTTCCTGTATCATGAGGACAGGTCATTCCTGGGCTGACTATGCAAGCTGGGCACTGAGAGTTAACCACACATTCACAACCTAGAGGAATTCCTTTAAGCTAAAAGCAGGAGAATTAGGGTGCACATGGACCCTCATCCCAGGGTTGTGACATTGGGCTAGTGCAATGTGTTCACATAGTGGGTACCTTTCTGCAGTGTAGCTACAGACACTACTGAACTTCTCACTCAGAGTTTCCTGCTAGCACATGTTAAGGCTAGAGAGCAATGGGAAAGCAATCCTTGGTGCGTTGTACTTAGTTTAAGTGAATTTGTTTTCAGAGGAACCATATGATGGATCCGTAGCTAGTGAAAAAATATTTCCCACAGTTACAAGGGAGCCTTTGCTTGCTTCTATGTGCCTACAAGGAATTGAGCCCTAATTAACTAACTAGCTATGTAAATATCTGTTAGCATCATAAAATATTACTAGTAAGTAGCACTTGCTTTTATTTTGCTTTATACATTTTATAAACATTTTATCTGAACTGGATCCTTTCAGTGAAAGAGGATTCAGTGAAACAAACACACTGCCAGCAAACGATTAACTAATGATATAAAACTCTTGTCTCGGATACAGTATCATACTCTCTTGTTCTGTACATAACGGAGCTTGACCATATTTCCTCAGTGACAGGTGCCAAGAAGGGTTTGGCAAATTTCACTAGTTGTTGAATAAAAATATACTAGGCGCCTGGTGACAAGGACATTAGTCATGCTAAATAGCTCAGATTACTAGTCACATCTCTAGGAACATGTATGGCTGTGCACAGAAGAGAGGAGAGTGACTAAGATGGATGAAATGCAATAATCCATGCGAAGACTGTGGTTGTAATAGGAGATACAATCATTGACATCGACAGAACATATGTTTATATGATGGTAAAAAATGGCAAAAACATATTCCAGTTCAGCAGCACTGTAGGAGAGGATATGTGCACTGTTGCTCTAATGCTTTGAATAACAAAGACAAAAGTATGTCAACATTTGATGTATGGCAGTGGATAATGCTGTTTCATTTGTGAAACAGTTGAGAACAAGAGACTATACTTATTAAGGTAAGAGCTATCACACCCCTCCAGATCCTAGGTTATTTCCCAGAGCCTCTTTCTCAAATTCAAGAAAATGCTTCATAGTTTAGAGAACAGGCTACATATAATATATTTTTTATTTGAGTTATCTCAACCTGCTAGTGTGCAATTTCTCACATTTAGTGAATATAACACAAAAATACAAAATTTTCTAAAGATCAAAATTAGCCAAGTAAGTAGCAATGTCTACTCTCTAGCAAACCTATGGATAAGGGAGACTTTCTATATTTCCTTGCCAACCCCTTGCTACCTTCTCATTACACTTTGGTCTTGCTACTCATATTGGAGTGTATTGCAATGTGGAGAAGTACTAATTACTGAAAGGATAGTAAATACATAGAACAGCCTTCCAGTGAAGTAGTAGTAATAGGGACAAACACTGTAAAGCAGTATGTTCTTATTACAGTTTATAAAACTTTTAAGGATACTGATATCAGTTTAATATGCTGTTGTAAAAGTTATTATTACTTATGAAAGCATATTTTAATCTCACATTTTCGTTTGATTTTGAAATATTTTTAGCATGCTATCCCTGGTCTCTGCTTTCTAGAAAAAAACACATACAAGCTTACAGAGAAGTATCAATCTTTTTACAGAACTGGGGATTTGATGTGGGTGATGTTATCTCTACCCCCTGTGCTACAATATACACAACCAAAGACACTCTTCGATTCCTGAAACATCTTGCAAAAACAGTATGAAACAGTAGTGTGAATAGAGTGGAACACATCTGGAACAAAGAAAAGAGTCTCAAATGTGTTAAGATGTCCATAGTAGGATTTTGTTAACATCAGTGTGCCCCCCCAGGGGATGTGGGAAGGGTAAGGTACCTCACAGAAAATTGCTTTCTCACTATATTAGAATTCTTTATAATTAATATAATTTAATGTAATTACAAACACTAAATGCTTATTAATAAAATATCTACCTATGATTCACTCATTACTACAGCATCTTCACACAAATAGATGAGAAAATGTTTAAGAAAATGAAATGCAGTGAGGCTTTTGTGAAAATTGGGTTCATGTGCTGTCTTTACCCCAGTTAGGTTTTATATCTACTTTAAAAATCCACTTCTAGAGGGATGCTACAAAGTGGAAAAGGTCTCAAAGTCTCAGAGTCTATGATAAAGTCTTGTGCCCTTCAATTGATCAAAGGTGCTCTCAAAGATGAACACAAGGAACAGGCTGCTGAAATGCCTCTGTCAAATGACATAATCAAAAGTTACATTTTGGATATATCATCTGATATTTTCGATCACTTCATGGAGGAACTCAAGAAAAAGACCCTACCATTTGAATTTCAATTGGATGACAGTACTGATGAGACTCAATACAGTCCTTTAGAAATAAGCCACTGAAATGTTTATAAAAGCATATTTTGTGTTCCGTGAAGCCCTGAGGGCTACCAAAAACAGTTTCAGATGGGTAGCAGCTAGTTGGTAAATTCTTTTTAAAAATGGGTTGGGCTGAAAGTCTAACTTGGGCTTCATTTGCATAGATGATACACCTTCCATGTTGGGGAAACACTGTCCAAGACTCTCCCTTGAGTTTCTGCCCTTAGTGACCAAAAGCAGCAATAGTGATCTCATTAAGGTGGTCCTGAAGAACTCTTTGATTTATTTACTTTTTTTGTATATGAGGAATTGGCTATAAATAAATCTCTTTATGATCTTAATTATGTCTTGATTAGTTCATTCAGTTCGCTTTCATTGGAGGTTATAAAGGTAAAGAACCCCTGTGGTAAACAGATTCAAGCATGTCTGGTATATTTGTAAGGCTGTCCCGAGCATTTATTAAGTCAGTTTTTAATACATAGTTAAAATGGGAAGACTAGCATGGCCTATTAGTCTTATCAGCTGTCAAATCTATGTTTCTATGTATTGGAGATATATATGTGTGTGAAGCATACCACAAACCCAACTCTATAATAACCAATCTATGAAGTGTCAGTTAGCCACATCGCACAGTCCTACTAGGTGCTTCTATTAAGATGATTATTCCTACCTATCACAATGATTATTTCTAAAATGAAACCTAAAAAAAAAACATACATACAATTTACATCATAAGGGAAATCACTGGTCTAATGCATATTTTGTAAGTTCATAAGCCATTAGATCATTTATTTGTACCATAATATAATATTTGAGATATAACTTAGGACATTGTTATCCAACTTCTTTAGTGTGGGAGTCAAGATTGTATATATATTTTCCATGAAAAAAGTAAACATTTTTGAAATTATATATGCTATCTCACATATTTAAACTGTTCCAAGTGTTTTGTTTTTATAATATTTGCTTTGTGAAGAGATTACCCTTGGCAATCAGTGGGCCACAGAAATTAGCTGGTAAGATGTATCCAGCCAGCAGACCGCATGCTGGACAGCATTGACTTAGGTCATTGTTTTTCAATCATGTATTATGATTCATTATCTGCATGTACAAAAAGATAGCTTTCCAAATACAGCACAATACAAATCAGTAAACTAATGTGTCAATTTAGGAAATATGAATTCACCCTTGATGTGTACAAGGAAAAGCTTATGAGCCTCATTACCATGGGAAATCATTGTGAATACAGTGAGGGGAGAGAGGGGAGCTCTCATATGTTAGTAAATCTAGACCTTAGTGTCAGGAATGTAAACTGAGCTATGTCTAACCAGTGAGCTGGGATATCCAGGACAGAAAACATGCTGGGATCAGACAGAGCAGGGCTTGGATTTATGTCATTAACTTTTTTTTTCTATTAGAAGTGTCATATACTGATAAAATGTATAACTTAATTAGTTGGCCTCTTCAAATAATGCATATCTGCAGTCAAATGATGCCATTAAAATTAAAATAATTGTTTGAATTTATCATGTTTTTTCACTATAGTTTCCAATTATGCGATTTTTACACAGATTACAAGATACAAACATGGATTTTGGGGTTCATGTGCAAAAAGACATAATATCAGATCAACCAGATCTTATGAAAATATTATTAGTGGTAAGAGACATCTTATCTTGATTAGTCAGGAACAATCTTAACACACTCATCTGAGGAGAAGTATATTCTAATAGCAATTTTTCTATGCTATTTTTCTGACTACAGATTACAGTTTTTATTACAATGAAGGTAAAATTTGTTTATACTGATATTTAATATTGAAATAGTCACATTGCTTGAGAATTCCAATAAACCTCGAAGCGGCAGGAGATAATATTACTATCTTGTTGTATTATACAATAGGCAGAACAACATAAGAGAGAGCGACAGTAGGAAACAGAAGAAGTTTGTAAGGTAAAGATGACTTATTGCTGCAGGACTAGTGCACATACATTTTTTTTACATTTATGAAAGTCTTAGTGACGAAAGGAAACAGAAAGACATGCAATAAGACTGAGGTCATCATCGTTGATGCTGACATCTACCAGAATGAGATGATGGAAATCAAGTCAGCAAAGTGATCAATGAATCGATATGCATGTTTGTGTGAAGATAGATTTCGGCAACATGCAGAGAAGCTGGAGAGAAGACATGGTATGAATGGAGTTCAAAGGCAGATAATTAAAGGAAATTATATGTACTCATTAAATACTGCAGTGAAAAGACAGTATGATGTCTAAAAGTCCTTCTTGTAAATCCCCAGGCCTAGGGGTATACATAGGACATAGCCACAGGACAAAGTAGCATGGGAGGTAGAGACTTAGGAGGAGAGCCAGGTAATAAGATCTAGCAATAAAATAGGCCTGAGTTTGCTACAGTCAGGGTTGGTGCTCATACCAGAGAGTATATAGGGTATCTAATAAATATGAAACTGTAATTCGGTCCATTAGTCTGAAATAAACTGGAATTTTGCTAGAGGCAGTGGGAAAGAAGCAGAAAAACAGATTAACTTCTCAGGGTGTCTTTGCTTTTAAATATTAGGACACATGGTATTCACATTTGTAAGTGAAAATAAATTTATGTTACACTGAAGATTATCATGAATTGAACAAACAAAAATCACCACAATAATAATAGTAATTAATTCAGTATCAGTCCAACAATACAGCTTATAAGAGTTGCCCTCCTCCTTAGTATATTTGTCTTTATTCTCTCATTTTCCAGTGATTACTGATGCATCTGCTCTATACCACAACTCTTATATGTATCCACTTAAAGGGACATTGAATTATTTTTCTTTGTTACATCAGAATGAGTGTATATGATGTGCAACAGTGTTTTTTTCTTTTTTCAAAAAAAGCTCTCATAGTATAACAATTCATGAGTCATGTGTATGATCTCTGTATTTCCTTTTAGATTTAATGCAGTTTGAAAATGTTTAACTTAATATGTTTTCCATGCAAAACAGCTTTTCTAATTTTTAAAACATGTTTTTTTTAAATGTTTATAAAAACAGCTGTGTTCCATGTCCCTTTAACCAAATATATGTACATACACTTTTAGCATATTCCCTCTCTCCTTTCTCCAGTCCACTTTGTCCCAATAATGACACTGACACCCCATTATCTTTTCACTTTTACAACTGTATGCTCATCACATTGTCCAGTTAAAATAAACATTCATTAAAAGATTATAATTCATAAACATTTATTTTTATGATATTTTTCCTTTAGAAACTCATAAAGGTCTTGCAATCATTAAATAATGTAAGATCATTTAAAGATAAAAGTACAATTTTGTGTTTTAAAAATAAAACAATATTAAATGACTTATACTAGTAATATATTGCATATGAAGCGCAAAAAAGAATCACAAGTTTAGAGCTTAATGTCTGTCACATTGATTTCTCTTTAATATCCACTGGTTCATGTGGACTGGGCACCCTGTGGACACCATTAAAATAATCAAAGGTAGACTTTATTCTCAGTAAGAGCTCAATCATGCAACTTGCCAGTAGCCCTTCAGGTATATATTACTGTACCCTTTCATAATATGATCCTAGGAGGGTTTACACCGCCTAGCAGCTATGCCCTGTGGGAACTGCCTGCTAATCCATTTTCTGGTACAAACCCTGTTGTGTTAGTGCACAGCTCAGATTTTCCAGCACCCCAGGCAAAGAAAAAAAATAATCTTTTTTTTCCCCTTAGGACAGTGACTACTGTCTGTTTGATTCTCTGTAGTTTTGTTCTAAAAGATGAAAATGCTTTTTATATGTAAATTGTCCAAATACCAACTAAATTAAATGGTGTAATTATCAACTTTTCACTTCTACAGTTAAATATTGTCTTGATCTTCCTCAAATTGTAATGTAAACATTCATATTAGGTCAACATTTCCTATTTTAAATTGCATTATTATTTAATTAGATGCATATATCTAAAACCCATACAGATCTTGCTAGATTTAATGTTAAGGTTAAAAGGCAATACTAGTCATATGTTGCACCAGCTTGATTAAATGGCTTACACCTAGTTTGGATGTAAATGTTAGGTAACAGAGTTATGTGATAATGTGACTCCAGTCAATATAACATCATGTTATGTTAAGGTGTAAGTGCACTCACACACAAGCAAAGTAACACCAAATATGTAATACATAAGCTCAGTACTGAGTTCATGTATAGTTTGGAGGAAAAGTTCAGTATATTTCCAAGAAAAACAAGTCTGTGATATAAATTAAGAGGTTCAATTCTAAGAAGTAAATTGAGAATTCTAATATGTTATGGACAGTCTGAGATATTATAATATTTGGTATGTAGGAGTAATCTTTCAGCAAAAGTGGTTGTAATGTAAACATGCTTGAGAGTTTTCCTAAATGTAAATTATGGATCATTAAAAGGTTTAAACCTAGGGAAGCAGATCAATAGATTACATTGTCTAAATGGTTCTTTTATATATAATATATTATAATATAATATTTAATGTACATACCCAGGGGTGGTAATTTCCATGACTCTTACAATTTGGACTTCTTGCTCCTCAATATTTTCCAAAGTATAATTTACTCCTCAAAAGCAATATTGGACCACATTTGACTAACTGATACTTGCAAATATTTCTGTAGGTGGGTATGTGGGACTGGTGTAGAAGCAGTGAGTATGGCTTGTATTGGTGAAATGTTTCCCTAAGGTTTCAGTGCTTGGTGATGGTGTTACTTATCATGTTAGCAATGGAGATGATAGTCTTTCATGTTTGCATTATGATTTTTCTGCAAGATAATTGTGTTCATTTTCGGGAAAATTATTTACTATTACTCCTCCCAATAAGATGTTCATAGGTGTTGAGATGCTAAATAACTCAATGAGATCAATGCAATAAAAAGGAAGTAATAAATAGTCTCTATTGGGGGATGTTAACTGAGTCAGTTGTGATAAAGCTCTATGTTGAGCACTTATGTTGTCCATAAGATATATGTGTGGACTGGCTTCATAATGTCAGTGAAAACACAATTAATAATAATCTTAACCCACAGTTTTAAATCTTTGGGTTGTAAGAGTCATGAGGGGTGAGAAAAATATCTTAACATAAATGTAAAAAGGATTAAAACTACATAAACAGAAATTAATAACTTTCATGGATCTTTTAAGCTATATTCTATGCGGACATACATTACATTATAATAGTTAAAAATGGCAAAAAAATAATTAGGTGATCCACCAAGATCCACATTCATTTTGAGGTGATTCTCAGAAAAAATGTGTGAACCTCTGATCTAAACCATTTAATAAGATAAATTGGGTTATTCACAGAACAGGAATACAAACATGTATGTGTCCTAAATAAGGCAAAGGAAAGCAACTGAGTCACAATGACTGATCTCAATAGTTATATGTAAATATGCACCCAAGAAGCCGGTGGATACCTCTCGCAAGCCGTTTTGAGCATGATGGCCTATGTAATTGTAAGAAAATATATTAAGCTTCCTATTAAATGACCATAGAAGTGTCCAATTTATAGTATGTTTTTGCTAAGAAATTTCCTTGAAAATTGATTTTTTTTTTTGTAGAAAAAAAAAAAAATTATTGTTATATTCAATTTTGCTTTAATGGAGTCACACATTTACTTTTGTTGATAACAGGATTAGAAATTTACAGAAATGTCGATTCAGGTAAAATCTTAACTCAGGCTCATGAAAATACTACCCTAGGAAAAGCCACCTCACAATAAAACTAAAAAGAAGAGTCCTAGCAGGACAACTCTCCCCCTCAGGTCCCAGGCCAAGAACAGTCCAAGATGGAAGCCCCCATGACACAAATAGAGTCTGCTAAAATTAAGATTTTCTCAAAAAAAATGTTATGCTCATAGTTTATAATACTGCTAATTTTGTTCTTTTATTACATGCTTCACAAGCTATAACTATACAGGCCCTTTAGCAGATATTAAAATCTAAAGTACACTCAGGCTATGTTAATTGAAATATGTCAGTCAATTAAAGAACTGCCAACTATTTTGTAAATATTGTGCTTTTCACATACACCTTGGCACAAAAATTACTGCATGCTGTGCTTTTAGATATTGATTTGTGTTTCATTCATCAAATTGGTACGTCTACAAAAGGTTAAACTGCTGCATTTTATTTTCTTCCTTTTTTTACAGTGAAAATAAGAAGACAGTCGGTTCCTTTCCTGCCGTGATGTAAGTAACAAAAGATTATATGAATCAACAGGAAAAAAAGCAGCAATCAGTACCTGTGCCCTAACCACAAATAAAACTGAAATAAAATACACAATTCCTTCATGCTGTGCAGTTTCTTTATAAAAGTTGGAGATTAACTTTGACATTTCAGCAACAAAAGCTTGAAATAAAATATATAGCTGCGGCAAATTTATTGACCCAGTAACTTGAGAAAACAGCTACCATTACTGAAACTGGTTAGAAGCCATTTAAACATATGTTTTTACAGTTTTTTATGCTCTTAACGCTCACATTTCACACTGTCAAATAATGCTGTATTTCCTTATTAAAAAAGAATATTAATGAGTCCAATTTCGTTGGAAAGGTAAATATTGCAGCCATGGATTTTGAGAGAAATGTCTTAGAAAATGCAGCTCGGTAGACGGTTACTGTTTGCTTTTGATTCTCACAATGTTATATTTAGCTTTATGATAGCCGCACCATCTACCTTTTCTTTTGGCCACCAGCTCCATGCCCGCAGTCTCACAAATCCTCTTAGTTCATAGCCTGCAGAAATCTCACTGCCATTGATACCTTTCCAACTCTCAACTGCTGCTCTCCATTATTATCATCTTTTCATGTCCTTGCTTCTACACAATACAACCCACACTTTTCTCTGCGTTTGTATGACTGCTTCTATCACCTGATGCTATTTCTAACATGTTTGTTAGATAGCATCAAGTGATAGAAGCAAACATGTTACCTTCAGAAGTGCACTTAAACTACTGGACACCACTGCAAGAATTCGGGGGCTAATGCCCAGTTTCTATGTTACAATTTCATTCTACTATCATGTAATGCTGCTCAAAAAATATTCTCATCACTCTAGAGTCTTTTTTCACAAGATTCAATTCTTACCTCCACTCTTCTTTACTGCCACCCACCACAAGTTTTTCAGCAAAACACATGAAGCGATCAGACAAATCATCTTACACTATATGGCAGGTCAATCTCCAGTCTAACATCCTCACTCAGATATTTCTCTCATGTCACAGGCGATGAGGTGGCTGCACACCTGTTAGCCTTATATCTTACAATTTGTCCACTTGACTCTATCCCCACACAACTAATTTCCTCCCTCTCCTCTAAAGTAAATTGCTTTTATGTCTCTTACCACTAAAACATTCCCTCTCTCTTCAAACAAGCACCAGTTACTCCTTTGTTAAGGAAGCCTTCTCTTGATCTAGTTCACTGTCTAACTATTGCTCTCTCTCTCTACCTCTCTCTCTCAGCTTAGCCTCCATACTATAGGATGTTGTGTATAAACCCAGTTAACTCATTTCATGTAATGACATTTTCTGCTTGACCCTCTCAAATCTGGTTTTCATGTACAACTTTCTAGTTTTTAATGACCTTTAAAAAAATAAAATAAAAGGATAATTTCTTCTACTTACATTACTGGGCATTTCTGCTGACTTTACACCACAAAGCTTCGACTCCCTTGGTCTCTCTAATTTGTGCTTACAATCTTATCTCCTCTTTAACAAGTATTGTAATATCCTTTTCTGCTACTAAAAGTTTCAGTTTATGTTTCTTACTTTTCTTAATCTGTGCAGCCACCATCTCAATTTTATAAACCTTAATCTGTGCAGCCACCATCTCAATTTTATACCATCTCTAACTCTCTACCTCCCTCCCTACTAACTAATTAATTATTAAAACTGCATATCAAACATCTCCTTTTGGATTGTGTGCCACCATCTAAAAATTTAAATGACTAAGTTTATTTAAAAAAAAAATTCTCTGCCACATCCTCGGCACCTGATTTTACCCTCATAATCAATAGATCCTCTATCACACATCATACTTTTGCTTATTGTTCACTCCCCACATCAATTTACTTCAAAAATTGCAAGACATATCTTTAAATATGTATCTCTTATTTTTCCACTTCTATGTCACTTTATGTTTCTCATCTTGATTGCTATAACATAACTCCTTATTAGACTTTGCCTCACTTGACTCCCCAATTATCTAATGAGTTGTTCCTCATCTGCTGCTCGAGTATGCCAGTTCCTTCACTTTTTTCCCATTTCTTCCAGGATTAATTCCAAAACATTATCACTTACATACAAAAGGACTATACTGCACCACCATCTTCTGATCTTCAACTACTTCCCTAAATGTCACTCCGCTGAATACATACTCCTCTCTTCAACTACCACTTCATCTGCATGACTTCAAACTCTCTGCAAAATTCTCATTTTTAAATTAGATCAGGGCTGCAACCTATGGCTCTATGGCCTAATATGGGTAAGTACAGGTAACCACATGGCTCTTTTGTTGTAAAAAAATGAGGACTGTTGACAGTGGAACATGATACATAGCCAGAGAAAAACTGGTATCCTTTCTGAATACAAATGCAAACTCAACTTAGTCAGTCTGCTAAATTTCATCTCTGTTCTCTGCATCTCACATTACAGAACTCTCTCTAATAACGAACTATTTGTCTGTTAAATAGAAATGTAGATAAGCTTTTAAAAACATTATGAACTTCTCAATGCCTTCTGTTTAAGCATTATTATCCAGTAAATATTTCTTTGAATATGAAGTTATCCTTTAAATACAAAAAACATATCAATTAATCACATATATAGTGCGGATCCTCGCGAAGCGAGGGTCCGCATTTGCGGAGGTGGAGGCTCCAACGTCGGCTGTGTTAACACAAACACACATGACTTTTTAACAAAAAAAACCCAACCTCCCAGCCAAAAAAAAAACAACGTAACGTCCCTGCAAATGCGGATCCTCGCAAAGCGAGGGTCCGCATTTGCGGAGGTGGAGGCTCCAACGTCGGCTGTGTTAACACACACATACACGACTTTTTAAAAAAATATCTCAAAGGCGCCTTACACCGGTTTCAAACACACACCGCGGACGAGGGCCTCAGTTGCTGGCATGGAGCGCCGAAGGCGCTCCATGACAGCAACTGATGCCCTCGCTTCTGCAAATCCGGGTCCTCGCGAAGCGAGGGGCCGCATTTGCAATGCGGGTCCTCGCAAAGCGCTTAGGGAATGAGGCAACCTTAACGTAACAGACACCGACACGCACTAAGAATCCCACTATAACGGACGACCCGAGCGTCACTACAAACAGTGAAAACACACCAAATACTCACAAAAACGACATAAAAAGCTTAACCATAGCAAGGGGGGACACCCCCTCTGAAAGTGAAGTTACACCTCCATTTAAGTACAAATTCCCGAGTTCAGACACACGAAAATCCCCTAAGCGAGAGAAAAAATGGCAGCCGAAAAAAACGAAAACAAGACTCACCTCGGAAACCTGCATTAACCTCAGAACCAACCTTAACGTAACAAACACCCACACGCACGACAAATGGCGGAACTGCGCGCACCAAAAAACAGTCAAAACACACCAAATACTCACAAAAACAACATAAAAAGCTTACCCATAGCAAGGGGGGGGGCACCCAGGACCGCTGAAAGTGAAGTTACACCTCCATTTAAGTACAAATTCCCGAGTTCCCACACACGAAAATCGCCTAAGCGAGAGAAAAAATGACTGCCAAAAAAAATGAAAACGAGGCTCAAAGACCCAGGACCGCTCAGCCAGCTACAACTTACCCAAGAAGGGATCCGAGATAAGATCGGAAACCCGGATTAACCGCAGGTGATCCGAGATAAGCTCCGAGTGCTGTATTAACCCCACATTAACCATCGCAGTGGGGGTCCCGATTGCACGCGATTGGGGACCCCCGCTGCAATGAAAATTCAAAATTCCCTCGTTACAGGTCCTTAAAGGACCGTAAAGGTCAATAGAGACCTCCATAAGCCCTTCATTAAGCCTGTCACTCACAGCGCTACGGAATATGTTGGCGCGTTATAAATAAACTATAATAATGGGGGTCAATACAGACCCCCATAAGCCCTTCATTAACCCTGTCACTCATGGGGGGCAATACAGACCCCCATAAGCCTCTATTTAACTTCATCAGTCCCATAAGGGTATATTAACACCATTA